>JASDQU010504570.1:47138-62031 GCA_032191745.1 Picea mariana | reverse complement strand
CACAGAAATATTTAGAGATATTGCAAGAGAGACAACAATATAACAGAGATATAGCGGAAATAACAAGATTCACATATATACAGTAATACACGATTTCTATTAATGAAATAAATGTACAGAGACTGTAAAAGTACAGAGTGAAAGACTCACTAGAATGGTGGTAGCTTATCTCTGAGAAGAGATGTGATGGCTACTCTCCTTCACAAGAATATGATGATTACAATGAGGCTCTAAGGGCCATTTTAACATAAGTAAAATCCAAAACCCTAACCCCGGAAGATGAAAATCCAAAAGGTTTGTGGGCCCCGATGGGGGTAGTTGATACGTCAACTTCCCAGGGGCGTAACTTTTGCATACAATCTCCGTTTGGGGCGCTTGATATCTCGTTGGAAAGATCTATCCGAGAAATACAACTTTTGGGTGAGCAACATGATCAATGATCCATGTTGCTCCCTGTTTTCTCAAAAAACATCGTTTAGGGCCTCAAAATGGCTCCGGAAGTTAAAAACTGCTAAAAATAGTAAATTGTCAAAATTGTCAGAAACATGTTTTGGGCCAGTTGGAGAAGGTGGGTGGCCACCGATATCCACCTGGATCATTCTTCAACTTATATTTCTTCTCTTTCTGCATCACTAACATCTTCAATTGCAGGTGTTCTCCTCTGTATAGCTTCCATTGCTTCAAACCTTGCGCAAATTTATCTAATTTCTCTTCCTACAACACAAATCAAAAGGAGGACTAAGGACAAGAAATTTAAACCTTGAGGTGTTACTATGGCAAGGCCTCAAGGATGAAACCCTAGTGGAGAGAAGCTCACTTTGGTGTAGGGGAACTAGGCCTCGGTGCTCTCTCCTCCTTCCTTAGCTCAATGGAAAAATGGCTATCTCAAAAGATTGCATAAAACGAAGCTCAAGCAGAAAAACGCCAAAGCTATTGCTGTGATTTTATCCTAAAGGTAACATGAAGATTGGTTACAATTTTGTTTAAAGGTTCTCCAGAAGATATGGCAAATAATTACTCATTTTGATCAAGGAGATGCTAAGACTTCAATCTGCTTTACAGAGTCAAACAAAATCCCTATTTTGTAGAGTCAAATGTAATGTTGGCAATGTTTGTTATATCAAGTTGTTGAGCTGTGGACTATTTTGGAAGTAGAAGCTCATTTTGAGTGAAATAATTTTGAATCTGGATACTTTTTTATTCTAGTCATTTAAAGCTATTCTAGATAATAGGATATGGAAGTTTTATAGATAGTTTAAATAGACAGAAGATAGACCATATGGAGGTCGAAAATTTGGTGATCTTGAGAAACTTTTTGTGGAGATTATTGTAAAAGGCATGTATGTTCAATTGACACTTAATAGCAAAGGCATATGGATGGTTAGACCTTCTTTTTTCTACTCTGTTATTTCATTTTTCATGCTTGAATTTATTATTCAAATTGCGATGCTTTTGGTTCTTGAATGTTAATTTATACAGTGAAGATTTTGCTATAGAGATAATCTTTCAAGTAATGATTTCAAGCTGATACCCCTGTTTCTTTATAATATATTGAAACTAAAGTTTGTGAAATTGACAAATTGAAGATTTCACTTTCCTTTTTCTTGAATTGGTTTACTCCATCTATGTACCTACCTATTATTCAGCTAATTGGATATGCAATGTTTTAATCTTGATTTTCATGCCATGCTGTAAACTTGACCAAGTTTTCAACCATTATACCAAAACCAAATCATAAAACACTCAAAAACATTTTGCAATAAAATCAATGATGCCCTAGCTTTCCCTTACCAGTCGAGTGCAACTTTAGGGACTAACATTTTTGGCACCGTTGCCGGGAATCGAAGAATCGAATATAACTTCCCTGGGGAAACGACAAGTTTAGATTCAGATCTTGATGGTGAACAAGATTTTGGACATTTTCTAAAGACTGTGATTATTCACCTGGCGACTCCTCTGTAGTAATTCTGGCTCCTAAGAAAGAAGGGAAAGGACCTAAAATTCCAAAAAATCCTCCACCATCAAATAAGAGACCAATAACAAGGAAAAATACAAATCCCGAGCTTATAGCAACAGTGCCAGATCCTGAGAAAATATTAAGAAAGCCTAAAATTCTTCCTAGTCAGTCTTCACATTCAAAAGGGAAATTATCTTCAGAACATTCTCAGGCAGAATCTTCTGAAATCATTAAAACCCAAGCAAATGAAGATTTGAAACACGAAAGTGAAATTAAGCCTATTGTTGAGTCTGATACAGTGTCATTCCCAACAAATGTTTTAGAATTAAGTTTAGAACAAATGAAGTTGCTTATTGAACTTATTAAACAGGAATATCCATACTTGTTGTCTGAAATTCGAGATTTGAGAGTTCCCAGCACAAGTGTTAAGAGTGAAACAGAGACTTCTTCATCATCTTGTGAATCTTTCTCATTTGAAGATTTCGGAACACATTATTGTTATTTTGATAATCCTCTATTTCTCAGTCCATTAGTTGATCATAGTCCAGAGGAGAAATCTCCATCTATTGAAAGACAAGGTTCAGGGACAATACATATAAGTTGTAAAATAGAAGGGATTGTTTCACCCATAGCATCACCAATCTTGCTTAACCCCCAAGCTCTAAACATAGCTAATATGGCCATAGACAGAATGAACCAAATAGTTGCAGCTAGGTATGCTCCTCTGGTACTTCCTCAAGTCATGTATGCTTTTCCACCAAATGATTATATGAGATATTTGCCTAGATTTAATGGAGAAGGATCAATTACTGCTGAAGAACATTTGAGTTCATTTTATAGTTTTGTAGACAATTTTAATGTTGAGCATGCTGATGTATGGATGAGATTATTTGTACAAAGTTTAGATGGGGAAGCGAGAAAGTGGTTCAGGAGTTTGTTTGCTAATTCAATAGCTGATATTGTAGCTTTAGATGAGGCCTTTCTCAATCGATGGGTAGATAAAAAAGATTTTCAATATTACCTTACTAACTTTGGTTCTTTAAGGAGGAAACAAGGAGAATCAATTCCTGATTTTACCAAAAGGTTCAACCTGATGTACGGTAAAATTCCAGAGGAGATAAAACCTTCAGAGGCATCAGCTAAATCTCTTTTGCCAATGCTTTCGATGCTGAATTTTCCTTATTTCTTAGGGAAAGAAGAGCCACTACCCTCAGCCTAATGCAATATGCAGCTATTGAGGTGGAATCAAACATATGAGCAGAAGACAAATTGAAATCCAAAAGTGACAGAGATAGAAAAAAGCAAAAATAAGAGTTGCCTTCATCTTCTAATTCATCATCCGATATTAAAATAGATGAAATGACTAAGATTTTGAAAACTTTGACATCTGAGATGGCAAGGTTGAAGATGGAACAAAAATATCCCAATAGACCTGCACGGGAGGGCGGTTATAGAAATCCAAATCAATTCAGGAGACCAAACAATGTACCCCAGATTTTACCAAGAGAAAGAAAAAATCAAGATGACCAAAAGGTGTTACCTCCTTTTCAGAATAATGCAGTAGATGAGGAGGAAGATAATAATGGCATAGAAGAAGACTCTGTAGTTCATTTGACTGATTCTGAATCATCTCCTTTACATGTAACACAGCAAGAATATGAAGATACTTTGATTGCAAATCAGTTTGAGGAAGGGGATGGGGAGGAGATTGTCCAGCATGAACCTACAGGGAAAAGATACAATCTCAGATCTGGTTCCAAAGCACCTAAAGTAGATATACTTATTTCTACAAAGAAATCCAATACTTTAGGTAAGACAAGGGAAATCAAAGGTGTTCCTAATGTTCAAGCGGATCATTCATTGAAGCAACCTGTCAAAGATAGCCTTGCTGATATAAGGGAACCAGATAAAGATGTCTCTGCTTTCAATCTCGAACATGAAATCAACAAAATCAAGATTCCAGTACCATTATTAGAACTTTTGAAAATAGAACCATTCAAAAAAACTGTCCTTAAGGCTCTAGAAGCTCCAGCTCATGTCACTTTCTCAGATACAGTCAACCTTGAAGATGAAAACCCTGCCATTACTATTGGACCTCACATTGAAGAAAAAATTGATGCCTCTCCACCTTTTTACATTTCACTAAATATCCATGACAAGATACTGCATAATTGCTTAATGGATTATGGTGCTTCGCATAATGTCATGCCTAAGGTGGTGATGGAAGAATTAGGGTTAGACATTACTAGAACATATCATGATCTATATTCTTTTGATTCCAAGAAAGTCAAATGTCTTGGGCTTATGAAAGATGTGGTTGTAACTCTTTCCCAATTACCTATGAAGAGTGTGATGTTAGATGTTATCGTGGCTGACATACCACCAAAATTTGGGAAGCTTCTTTCAAGATCTTGGGCTAAAAAGGTAGGTGGCACTCTGCAGATGGGCCTAAGCTATGCAACCATACCTATTTTTGGTGGCGAACAATGGAGATTATACAGAGAAATCAGAATGGCTTATTTGGTAAGTGATCATGATAATCCCACTAATCACCCTATATATGTTGTAGAAGATGATCTGGGTTCTTCTATTTTTCATATGGATGAGGAAATGGTAGAGGTATCAATCAGAAAGTCAATAACTACAGTAGGAGATAGTGAAGACCATTTTGTTTGGAAAGTGTATTTTGATGGGGCTTGTTCTAAAGAAGGTTCCAGAGCTGGTATTGTTTTCATTTACCCTACCAAAGAGGTTATTCCAATGTCATATAAACTTGAATTTGACACCACTAATAACATCAGTGAGTATGAAGCTTTGCTTTTAGGTTTGAAAGCTGCAAGAGACATGGGAATAAATAATTTGTCTATTTTTGGAGATTCTGAACTTATTGTTCATCAGGTGAGAAATATATATCAAACCAAACAACAAAGATTGAAACAATACAGAAATGAGGTGTGGGATTATGTGGATAATTTCTTCTTGGCATTCAATATTACTTTTGTTCACAGGGATTTAAATCAGCAGGCTGATTCTTTGGCATTTGCAGCGAGCAATTTTAAAACTCCAATGTTTCCTAATCTGAAGTCAAACACAGACCTTCAATTCCAGATAATATAAAACATTGGCAAGTTTTTAAAGATGATGAAGAAATTCAAAGATTTATGAAAACCATTGAAGAGTTTTATAATATTTTAATTGATCAAGATGATGAAGATGCATAAGCATAAATACACACTGTAGAAATTCTTCAAGATATTATTGTTGGTCACAAGATCATCGAATTGAAGACAAACCATCTGCCTAAAGGTTTGTTTCCATTAGAAAGGTTGTTCGATCATAATGATGTCTCCAAGAAAGATGTTATCCAAACAGAAGAAACAGAGGTGGAAGACTGTGACATTAGTTCAGATGCAAATCCCAAGTTGGTAAAAGTATCCAGGAAACTATCAAAAAAGCAGAAGGAAACATATATCGAATTAATGAAACAATATTTAGATGTATTCGCTTGGTCTTATGAAGATATGAAAGTGTTTGATACAGAAATTATTCATCATAAAATCCCCTTAAAACCTGGATCAAAACCTGTAAAACAAAAATTCAGGCAATTCAATCCTTTACTGTTACCAATAATAGAAAAGGAGTTGAAGAGGTTGCTAGAAGCAAAAATCATAGTGCCACTAAGATACTCAGAATGGGTAGCAAACCTTGTGCCCGTCAGGAAAAAGAACGGAGAGATAAGGCTCTGTGTAGACTTCCGGAATCTAAACAGGTGTTCTCTGAAAGACAATTATCCATTACCAAAAATGGATTATATCTTACAAAATTTTGTTGGTGCAAAGAGAATTTCTATGCTAGATGGATATTCAGGGTACAATCAAATATCAGTAATGGAAGAAGACAAAAACAAAACAGCTTTTACCACTCCTTGGGGCACCTTTATGTACGAAAAGATGCCTTTTGGGTTGATGAACGCTGGAGCTACATTTCAAAGAGATATGGATATAAATTTCATTGGCGAGAAAGACAATTTTGTGGTGATTTACCTTGATGACATCACTGTATTTTCAGCATCAGATGAAGAACATTTACAGCATTTGAAGCAGACCTTTGAGAAATGCAGGAAGTACGGCATATCACTCAATCCTAAAAAATCACATTTTTCCATGGAGGAAGGTAAGCTTCTTGGACACATTGTTTCACCTGAAAGAATTAAAATAGATCTAGAAAGAGTAAAGGCTATTCAACTAATCGATATTATGAGAAATAAAAAGTCCATTCAGTCCTTCATCGGTAAGATTAATTTTTTAAGGAGGTTCATACCTAAATTTGCAGAGATTGTCAAATACATCACTGACATGTTGAAAAAGGATGCAGAAATTAAGTGGATACCGGAGGCAAAAGAATCCTTTGAAAAGATCAAACAGGATATTGTTCAGGCACCTATTCTAATTAGCCCAGATTTTTCTAAAGAATTCACGATTTTTTCATTTGCATCAGAAAATACCATAGTCGTTGTTCTTCTGCAAAGAAATGAACAAGGTCACGAGCAGCCTATCTCCTTCTTTAGCAAAACCCTCAGGGATTCTGAATTGAAGTATGATCTAATAGAAAAACAGGCTTATGCCTTGGTGAAGGCTTTAAAATCTTTCAGAATGTATATTCTTCAATCAAAAATTATTGCTTATGTCCCAAGCAGTGCAGTCAAAGAAATATTGGTTCAGCCCAATTGTGAAGGTAAGAGGGGAAAATGGATAACCAAAATCTTAGAATACGATCTCACCATAAAGCCTACCCAGCTGATAAAGGGACAAGGCCTCACCAAATTAATGATGGAATCCAATTACAAAGCAATTGGATTATACCATCTTTCAGATCTGACATGGGACTCTTCTATTCAGAATGAAGAAATTGATTTTTTTTCAAAATGGTATAAATACATCGTATTTTTCTTGTTTAATTTTCAATATTCTCCAGAATTGGATAAATCAAAATACAGATCATTAAAGTTAAGAGTTGTAAAATATTGTATTGTTGATCAGACCCTGTTTTGGAAAGATCCCAACGGTTTTCTGTTGAGATGTGTGGACGAAAAGGAGGATAAAAAAATCTTTTAAGATATGCATCATGGTGTCTGCAGAGGTCGTCATCATTGGAAGGCTACTGCCTTCAAAATTCTGCGAGCAGGCTATTACTAGCCAGTTCTATTCTCAGATATTTTTGCTCAGGTCAGGGCATGTGAACCCTATCAGAAATTTGTCAGGAAGCAGAAACTTATATCTAGGCCTCTGAAACCAATCATTGCCCATGGATTGTTTCAACAGTGGGGATTAGATTTCATTGGAGAGATTAATCCCACTTCATCAGGGCAGCATAGGTGGATTCTTACGGCCACCGATTACTTTACAAAGTGGATAGAAGAAATTCTGACTCGATATACTACAGACATGGTAATCATGGAATTTCTAGAGGGATATATTTTTTCTAGGTTTGGCTGTCCTAAAAAGTTGGTCACTGATAATACACAGGCTTTTAAGTCGAATTCCATGCTTGAATTCTGCAATAAATACAATATCAAATTGGTTCATTCTACTCCCTACTACGCCCAAGGGAATGGATTGGTTGAATCTTCCAATAAGACAATGGTAAGGATTATCAAAAATTTGCTGGCAGAAAATAAAAAAGCATGGGATTGTAAGTTGAAATTTTCTTTATGGGTTGATCGCATCAGCAACAAGAAAGCTATTGGGACATCTCCCTTCCAGATGGTATATGGCATAGAAGCTATCCTTCCAACTCAATTGGGCTTTCCAGTTTTCAAGTTTTTGCAAGAAGAACAGGAAGAACCCAATGATGTACAAAGAAGGATTTTTCAGCTCATTGAAGTTCAGCAGGCTAGAGAACAGGCTAACCAGAAAGCTGCTGCTCATCAGAAATAAATCAAAGCTACATTTGATAAAGGAACCAAGAAATATGTTTTTAATGAAGGATATTTGGTATTGAGATGGGATGCCAGGAGAGAAGATAAAGAAAAACACATAAAGTTTGATAATCTGTGGTATGGTCCTTTCAGGATAACCAAGGTAATGAACAATAACACTTTTCTCCTACATAATTTAGATAACACTGAAATTTTTGGGGGCCCAGTGAATGGGAAGTTCTTGAAGCATTATTTCATCTAAAAGTACGACCGGTTAGAGTTAATAAAGTAGGTTTTCTTTCAATAAAGACTCCATATACCCAATGGACTTGTTTTTACAGTTATGCAGAGAATAAAAGACAGACAGTCACAGGGGAATCAATGAATCAGAGATAAAGGAAAGGCAATGGTCTGCAGTTCTTGGAGTTTAGTATCAAAACTCCATCCCCAAAAGGAGACAATGTTAGTCTCTAATTTTGTCTTGGTTTAGTGAGAAACCCTTGTCCTAAACCCTCCTTACCCATCCCTCATTTTCCGTTTTCAGTTGTTTTCTATTTTTAGATTTTGGATGTTTCATGGTTTGCATTATAATCTTTGATTATTTATTTAAGTTTGAATATGAAAAACATTGTTTAAACTAGAAGTGTCTCCTTTTATGCCATTGGAATTTTCAAATTTCAAGTTGTCAAATGTGCTACAGGAATAAGCCTGTTCCCATAGCACCAAATAATCATGCCATAACTTGTGCCTGCTATCCCGATTTAGTTATGATGACAAGATTCATGAGTTAAGAGTTCATGTGTTCCCACAAAAGTTTGGCAATCATTTCTAAATCCAACAGGTTCAGAACATAATTGTTATGCACGCGCATAGGATTCATTTCAAAATCACCTGTTGTTTAATGATTATTATATGTGACTGGTTCGACTTGTTTTAATTCATCCTTGTAGGGAGAAATACAGGCATTCATTCAAAGCAACAGATTATACCAACAATTGCAGGTATTAAATTTGGAACCCGAGGACGACGGTTGCAGAATTGATTTTAATGGCGCCAAAGAGGAGCGGTCAAGTTGCCAAAATCGAACCAGAAGGTGTTGAACTTCTTGAAGCCTACCCTCAGATGGCCCAAAGATTCAGAGACACCGGGTGGTTTGAGTTCCTCACTACATTTCAAGGTTATCATAAGCAGGTTTCAATGGAATTTGCTTTGAACTTTGATGGTCACGAGGTTGAAATCAGTAAAATGTTAATGCTGGTGATAGAGAAAACTATAGCCAAGGCTTGCAGGCTTTTGGTTGGAGGGGAAAGATGGTGGAAGAAGGAGCATGTGGTTACCGAATTTGTAAATCAATTCCTCCTTCCAGATATGTAGAATCCAGATTGGAGAAGGGGCATACCTCGCAGCTGGGTTCGACCCAAATGGAACACTACTCTGGTGGTGATTCACAGATAACTTACCTGCAAAGGGAGGTTTTCGTTGGTCTACATCTACCATATCATAATACTTATGCATCTAAATAGTGACTACCCTTTAAATCTTCCTTATTTCCTGCTTAAAAGTTTGACAAAAATGTCCAAGAAAGTGCAGTCGATTTCCACTAATGCCAAAGGTAGTTTGTTCCATCAAGTCCTAATTAAAACCCTAGTCATGTCTGCCCTGAACGAATTATAGAAGCCCTGGAATTGGCTCACAGAATCCTTAAAACCTATCACTCAATCCAATAAGATGAAAAAGGGCAGAGGAAGGAAAACTGTTAAACAGAGTCGAGATATTTATGAAGAAAACCCTGTCAAAGATGAATCTTTTGATATCAAGGTAACTAAGAAGAGCAGAAGTAAGAGACCTATATGGGAGCCCGAAATTGAAATGCTTCCTAAGGAAGATGTCAAAGGAGATATAGAGTCAGCTAATGATCTCATTTCTCAAACTACAGTAAAGTCTGAAATGCCATTGACCAGCAAAAGGAACGTTGCAATCAAAGGAAAAAGGAATAAAGGTGTGTGTGTGTATCACAAAAACCTTGGAGAAATTCAACTAGGTATACTAATAAGTATAGGTTGAACTCAAAGGAAATGTTCAATCTGGCAATTAAAAAAGAAAATACCATAATCATAGAAGATGATTCTGAGGATGTTGAAGCAAGCACCAGGAAAAGAGAAAAAAAGACTCCAATTCCCAAGAAATCTGTCAGCAAAGGAAAGGGAAAACTCACACCACCTACAGGCCCTGTAACAAGAGCTTCAACTAGATTAGCTAAGGCCAAAGAGATGGCTAAAGACATCAGTGAATTCCCTAAAGAAAAACAGGATTTCTTCGAAGACTCAGATTGCTTACCAGATGTACATGGAGCTATGGATTCATCAAGTTCTGAAGAAGAACATAGCTCAGAATTAATCTCAAAATACCAGGTTAAAGCCAAGGAACCTAGTGTTACTTTAAATATGAATGAAACTGCACCCTTTGAAGATTGTTCAGGATTCAGGGTAGAGAGAAGAACTAATAAGGAAAAGATTAAAGAATTTCAAAAAACCATAAAGCAATTAAAGAAGGAAAAGATACAGATAGAATAGTGGAATGTTCGCCAGGAAGAAAGAATTCAAAGTCTTAAAAAGAAGAAGAAGGAGCAAAGGGAATTGCTTAAGGAACTCAAGGAAATCAATTTCAGACTTTACTGGGACAATGTTGTGTTAACCACGAAGATCAAGTAGAAAAATGCCAAAGCTACTGCTGCGATTTTATCCTAAAGGTAACATGAAGATTTGTTACAATTTTGTTTAAAGGTTCTCCAGGAGATATGGAAAATAATTACTCGTTTTGATCAAGGAGATGCTAAGACTTCGATTTGCTTTATAGAGTCAAACAAAATCCCTATTTTGTAGAGTCAAATGTAATGCTGGCAATGTTTGTTATATCAAGTTGTTGAGTTGTGGACTATTTTGGAAGTAGAAGCTCATTTTGAGTGAAATAATTTTGGATCTGGATACTTTTTTATTCTAGTCATTTAAAGTTGTTCTAGATAATAGGATCTAGAAGTTTTATAGATATTTTAAATAGACAGAAGACATACCATATGGAGGTCGAAAATTTGGTGATCTTGAGAAACTTTTTGTGGAGATTATTGTAAAAGGCATGTATGTTCAATTGACACTTAATAGCAAAGGCATATGGATGGTTAGACATTCTTTTTTCTACTCTGTTATTTCATTTTTCATGCTTGAATTTATTATTCAAATTGCGATGCTTTTGGTTCTTGAATGTTAATTTATATAGTGAAGATTTTGTTGTAGAGATAATCTTTCAAGTAATGATTTCAAGCTGATAACCCTGTTTCTTTATAATATATTGAAACTAAACTTTGTGAAATTGACAAATTGAATATTTCACTTTCCTTTTTCTTGAATTGGTTTACTCCATCTATGTACCTACCTATTATTCAGCTAATTGGATATGCAATGTTTTAATCTTGATTTTCATGCCATGCTGTAAACTTGACCTAGTTTTCAACCATTATACCAAGACCAAATCATAAAACCCTCAAAAACATTTTGCAATAAAATCAATGATGCCCTAGCTTGCCCTTACCAGTTGAGTGCAACTTTAGGGACTAACAGATGGTCCTATGCATATCCTCAGCGACATCGCTTGAATTGTTCCCAACACACTGAGTTAAAATTCAAATATTTTTCAGACTCTAATGCCACTTGGTGCAAACCCCCCTCCTCTCCAAGGGTTGCACGACCTCTTGGTCTTAGGATATTCTTAAGGACAACTTGAAACAACCTCTAATTCCCTACTGGAACCTTTCAACAACAATCCACAGGTATTTGTAGACTTCTGCTCGTGTGCTCAAATGCCAAAATATGAGTCTCCTTCAAGTGACCACACCCATGACCATGGACTTAATTGAAAAGGCATGTTGCGACTTCAGTTATCAGCGATATGAGTCAATCAACTCCTCATCCTTTGAACTCTCAAATCCCAAAATCGTGAAAGGGGCTTAACTTGTATTAACTCCTCCCTTTACTTCTGCCAACATGATCTCCAGATATAACCTGGGGCTAACCTTCTGAGTGTGTCAAGATTTTGCGTATCAAGAATTCCTGATCCGTTCACCTCCGTTCTCTCAATTCTCTGATATCTGAAATTGTGAAATTTCAGAGCCTCAAATCAATAGTTCGCAAATGTTCTCTAGCCAACAGTTGTGATTGAATCATGATTTCACATTTCACGAGTCCTTACAACCTTCTACCTCCAAATTCTCGATTCATGAATTTTTGAAACGATGATCCGTCACCACATGTCCACCCTCGATGAATGGCTATGATTATTTCATGAATTGAGATTTTGATAATTCTCCACAACTCCACCAATTGACCTTCTTCAACCTGCAATTCCACGAAACGATAATTTATTGCCACGTGTCCCTTCAATGGACAGTCCCAATAATTTTCAGATTTCGCGATTTGGGGTTTTGCGAGTTCCACCCTACTTTTCCCAATTTCTTTGTTCTTATGAAATTAAGATGAGTCCTTGCACTAACTGTTGCATTGTTTCTCTGAAATTTGACGATTTAGAAATTTTTGGCTCTTCCCAAGGGGATCTCGACCCTCAATCCTCCTTTAGGCTTTCAATATCTATGTTCCTTCTCTGAACACTTCAAGTCTTCAAAACTTAGAAATTTTTCCAAGTATTTATTCTCGAGGATTAAAGCCACTATTCCTCCTAAGTTTTATCCATGAAATTTGACCTCATCCCGTCGCACACTTGTGTTTTATGTCTTGGTCAAAATACTTCTTGACGCCCTCCTGGCATACTCTATGCTCAACCTCCCGAGCATTCAAACTTTAACACAAGTTTTTCCTTGTGTGCACTCCTTGCGCTTAATATGCACACTCTACATATGAAATCTCCCCACTATCTCTTCTAAACTTTTAATTTAAAATAGACTTCTTCATGCGCAATTCTTGCGCTCTGCATGCACCCCTTGCATAACCTTACAAAAGATGAATTATTGAACACATTCAATTATTCATTCCTACACTATGAACATCATTCATTCATAATGCATAACAAGACAGTCAAGATGCATAACAACACAGTCAAGCCATAACTAATATCACATTGTGTATGTGGGTCAATTTTCTTTGTTCTATTCAATTTCAAAGAGAAAACATAAATACAGTCGCTATCTCCTATAATTACAGACTGAAAATTTGTCTAAATACCCAAATCTTTTTCGCTCTTCTTCCTCCTACTTAAATACTATTACTTTGTATTTGTTCAGGTGGTTACCTACTCTACTGACTTGATACAATGTAATGACTAATGTGGGAATTTAAATTACACGTGTAATATATTACAATCGTGTAAGAATTTACATTGATTCCATCATTTCAAATGGTGGCCTGGTTTTACACAACCAAAATTAATTAATGAGAATTCCAAAAAGTGTTTGCACCGCTTTCAAGCTAGTTTATTGTCAGTTTAGGTTTTTCCATATGCTGAAGTGTCATTTTTCTTCCACGTCCTCACTTTATTTTATTTGACAATGATGCTCCTGCATCACTTCTCCTAGTTGTGCACATCGAGAATGGATTTAGCAACATGGGTATTGTTCTTATGTTTAATGTAATGGTTGTTGACTGTTTCCCTTGCACCCAACAGTCTTATATTACAAAAAATTGACCCATGAACAAATCTTATAGGGCAGCACTAGATCGAGGTCTGAACTCAGAACAAGACGATATCTAAGATGGTTGTAGCGATTTCCTGAGATAGAGGAAATTGTGGTTAGTAAGATCCTCTAGTTTTGTTAAGTCGTTTTTTTCCCTGAGTTCTCGTGAACTGGGGAAAGCAATGTAATATGATATACTCAGAACTAGATATATATGAGAAGGTTCGCTCTGTGTAATTTTTAGGCTATACATATTCTTTCCAAAAGATAATGAAAAATTGTGTTACACATTTCTTATCTTGATATTATGATGGTTGTGTTGTGAGTAAAGTAAGGGATTATGTTTGATATTAAGTAGGTTTTTATTTATCCTTGTACATAAGCATGGTGAGTTATTGAATCTCTTTCACTCACTACTTGGGAAGGCATGGGCCCACCTCCCCTGGTAAGTTGAGTTATTTGTATATTACATGTTCTTTACTTTGTTGTAGCTATATTTTCGAATCTATTGGTGTGGAGAGATATTTAGATCCTAAGTTTTTCTTGAGGTTTGTGTGTCATGTACCCATTGGGGATTTCTCTTAAGCTATGAATCAGATTTCCCTTAGCATGATGGAGAAGCTTTCATATGAACACATAGATTGTGAATGAATATATGCATGTATTTCACCAAAGTATATCTCCTTCTTTGTAGACACTTGAAGGTCACATTGTTTCAGTATTTATTAGCAGCTTGTAAATCTCAAATATCTCGTTTAAATACTTCCCATAAATGATGAATAAGTAAGAACTCACCTCATTCACTCGATCAAGCTGAATTAAGATCTTGAACTCATCTACTATGTATGTGAAAACCTGGGGTTATAATATGACATGCACATGATTGGCTCTGAATTAACAAGGACTAGTTTATTGAGCACATTCTAATGATGTGGAATGAGATGTATGATCACACTGAGACTTACATAACTTATATATGTTCACAAGTAAATACTATCTAATTACTATGTAAATTGACGTAGGGTGGCATAGTTGAGAGATTGGGGTAATGGAGGAGAGTAACACCATCATAATTTTTAGTAGCACATATGGTGAGTGGTCTTAGGTTAAACTACAAAGTATCATTTTGTATGTCTTTTAATTCATTAAGGAAAACAAAGTTGCAACAATGTTTTTTTTAGTCTCGAGAGTGACGAAGCATGCCCAATACCAGAACCACTTGAGGTGCTTCCCCAAGAAAGAGAATATATATATATATATATATATATATATATATATATATATATTCATGATCCTCCTGAGGATGGCGAGGGTGGCAGTGGTCAATGATTGATCAATTACT
>JASDQU010504569.1:36738-50973 GCA_032191745.1 Picea mariana | reverse complement strand
CAATGCATTTCCTGATGTCTCACATGTTCTTTTCCGTCGCATTTCCTCACTAAGGATAACACCAACAACATCATCAAATTTTAAAGTATTTGAACTAGAGACAGAGTTACTTACAACCATGACCAAGCCGTTCCATCTTTCTGGCAATGAGCACAAGATTAGAAGATCTCTGACCTCGTCATCAAAGTTCACTTTTACATAACTTAGTTGATTAGTAAACATATCAAAATCATTTAAATGATATGCAAAAGACCCACCTTCCGACATATTCATATTAAATAATATCTTCATTAGAAATACCTTATTGGATGCCGAGGGTTTTTCATACAATTTGGCCAACGCATCCATCAAACCCTTTGTTGTCTTTTCTTTTGAAATATTGAAAGCCACCGACACTGCCAGGCTCAGTCGTATCATTCCTAGAGCCTTTCTGTCAAGAATCTCCCATTCTTCATCCTTCGTAGCCTCCAACTTCTTTGTTATTCCTCCCAATGGTAGGAATAGATTCTTTTGATATAGATAGTCTTCCATCTGCATCTTCCATAACTGGTAGTTTTGGCTGTTAAATTTCTCGACCCTAAACTTTCCATCTTTCGACATTGCTCCCACTCGAACTAGGAACCCTCTTTTCCTACAAGTTACCTTTCGCTCTGATACCAGTTGTTAGAAAAACAGGACTGTGGAGCAATAAAATAAAACAAATGCAGAAACAAAACAAAAAGGATACACAGTACAATAGAGAGAATATTTACGTGGTTCACCCAGTGTGGGCTACGTCCATCAGAGAAATTGTCAGGTCCTTCCTTTATTATTATCCAGCATATGAAGGGATACAACCTACAACAAACCCGTTGTAACTTCCTCTTATTTCTCTCAAAGTCTCCTATATTAGAATACAATATTCACGATCAACCATAGCCGCAATACATTTCCCTCATAAAAGAGGGTTGCCTTCTAGGGAAAAAAACCCTAACATAATCTCTACCATTAGATCTACGACCTTATAATGAATAGTCCAGATTTACAATGAAATTACAATATACATTTGCAAGGCAATTTTTCCTTCGAGGGCTTTGCCCCCGAACCCCCACTGGGGGCCCTCTTTCCCCCAGACCCCCCAGCGAGGGGGATAGCCCCCCCGGACCTAGTAGAGGGGGTACCCCCCCCTGCACTCCCCCCGTGTGGAAGAGTGTACATACTTATGTGGTTTAAATACTTCATGGGGTATAAACACGGCTGAAAGCAAGGACCTCTAAATCAGGAAGATCAAGCTCCACAACCAACAACATTATGGTTGTGGCCATAGGTAGTAATGAAACTACTTTAAGTTTTGATGATGTGGTCTCATCCTTGTTGTGAGAGGAGATGAGGCAGAATAACATCGAAGGAGAAAGGACATATTTATTATTTGCAAGAGGACACTCCCAAGAAAATTCCTTAATTGGGAGAGTTAAATGTAAGGGAAGATATAAATCTCCTAAAAAGTTTGTAAAGGTATGTTGGAGATGTGGAAAAGAAGGGCACTATAATAAGAAATGTAGATCCAAAAGTGTTGAGAGAGGAAAGAGATCTGAAGATGCTCCTTCTACAAAAGAAAAAACCTCTAAGGAAGAAGGAGGGGATGTGTACTTGGCTTCTTCAAGAACACATGTAGATCATGAGGCATGGTTGGTTGAATCAAGTGCATCATTTCATATGACTCGTCACAAGGACTAGTTTTGTGAGTATGAAAGGTATGATGGAGGTGATGTTTTTCTAGGTGATGAAACGATAACCAAAATCATAGGACAAGGAAAATTCAAGTTGAAACTCATGGATGGAAGGATTAGAACACTCCATGGTGTTCTGCACATCCCAATATTGGCCAGAAATTTGATTTTTGTAAGAAAAATGGACGATGCAGGGGTAAAAACAATGTTTGAAAAAGAATCCTGCTGGATGGTTTCAGGAGCAATGGTGTTTCTGAAGGGAGTTCAGATTGGAACTCTATATAGGTTGTAGGGAAGCACTATTATTGATGTGGGTAATAGTTTCATTGTTCTTGATATTGAAGTTGAAGAAGAAAACACTCCTATAGTCTCTAGAGAAAATCCTATGTTATGGTATCAAAGATCAAGGCATATCGGAGAGAAGGGATTTCGACTACTACATAGTAAAGGTATGGTTGAAGGTATGTCTGATTTCTCTCTGTATTTTGATTTCTGTGAAAATTGTGTATATGGGAAGTAGAAACGCGTAAGATTCCCCTCTAGTGGAACGAGGGAAGATGGAATTTTACAGTTGGTGCACGATGATGTGTTTGGATCTGTGTTGATTCCATCATTGGCAAAATATGTGTAATATGTCTCATTTATACGTGAATTATTTAGGAATACTTGGATATATCTCCTCAAGAATAAATTTGAAGTCTTTGACAGGTTTAAAGAGTTTAAGGATCTTGTGGAAAATCAAACAAACAAAATAATTAAGGTGTTGAGGACATATAATGGTGGAGAGTTCTATGGAAATGAATTTGAAGAATTTTGTAAGAAGTTCATTGTATAAAATCATAAGACTACTCCATATACACCTCAACATAATGGATCTACATAAAGGATGAACAAGACGTTGATGGAAAAATCAAGGTGCATGCTCAGTGTTGTCGAGTTAGGACGAGAATTTTTGGTGGAGGCAATGGGTATTTCATGTTAAATGGTGATTCAATCACCCTCATCAGCATTGGATGAAAAGACTCCACATAAGGTATGTACTGGTAAGAAACCATATGTCACGCGTCTCATGGTATTTTCCTGTGAGGCCTATTTTCACATTCCAAAGGAAAACATGAGTAAGCTAGATAAAAAGGATGAAAAGTATATTTTCTGGGTATAAAGATGGTTTAAAAGGTTATAATCTTTGGAACCCAAAAACTAAGAAGGTAGTGTATATATTAGATGTGGTATTTAAATAAGTCAAATATGTTGTCAAGCAAGAAGTCCTACCAAGGAAGGAAGAACCAGAGAAAATAGATTTTGAGTTAAAGGATTATGAATCAGACTCTACAGAAGAATAGGAATCAGAATAAGAAGATCCTCATAATTCAATATTGAGGAAATTAGTTTGGGAAATAAGGTGAACAGAAAGGTTTACTCCATCTGATTTACATTCAAATTTTTCTTTGTCTATTACCGGTGATGATCCTAGAATTGTTAGGGAGGCAGTGGATTTAGAGGATGGAAACTTCTAGAAAAGGCCATGGTTGGAGAAATGGTAGCCTTGGACAAGAATGAGGCTTGGGATCTATCAAAGTTTCCAAATGGAAGAAATCTCGTTGCACGCTCGTTGGCATCAAATTGGTTTTTAAAAAGAAGTTGAATACAGAAGGAAAAGTGGAGAAATACAAAACTTAGTTACTCGAAAAGGGTTATTCCCAAGTTGAGGGAATTAACTTTGGTGATATTTTTTCCCATGTTTCCAAGATAACTTACATTAGATTTATTTTATCTGTTATTGCTACATTTTATTTGAAGTAGAATAGATAGAAGTGAATATAGCATTCCTACATGAAGCATCCAGAATTATTTGTTGTGAAGGGAAAGAAGGAGATGGTATGCAAGATGAAAAAGTCCCTATATGGGTTAAATAAATCATCAAGGATGTGGTATAAAAAATATGATACTTATATGTTGGGACTTGGCTTCACAAGGAGAAAAGTGGATCACTGTGTGTATTTCAAATTAATTGGTGATCATCTTATTTATTTGGTATTGTATGTGGATGATATGTTCATGATAGGAAACAACAAGGAGATCTTCCAAGATGTGAAAACTCAGTTGTCCTCTAAATTTGACATGAGGGATCTTGGTTTTACAAATTTCATTTTGGGATAGGAAATCAAAAGAGATCAAGAAAACATGAAACTATGGTTAAATCAAAGGAAATATGTTGAGACAATATTGCATAGGTTTAATATGTAGGAATGTAAACCTGTAAAGGTTCCTATTTATGTGGGTGTAAAGTTATCTGCAGATCAGTTTCTAAAGACATAGGAAGAGGAAGAGGGCATGTCTTGTGTTCCATATGCTAGTGCAGATGGCAGTTTGATGTATGAAATGGTCTATACTATACTATACATTGTAGACGCAGTGGGATTTTTCAGCAGGTATATGTCAAAACCAAGGAAGGAGCATTGGTCAACAGTAAATAGGGTTTTTAGGTATTTCCGCCACACTACTAGTTATGGATTGTTCTACCAAGGAATACTAGGATTGGACAGAGTGTTGGACATACATGGTTTTTTTTATGCATATTGGGATAGATATATGGATCACAAAAGATGTACAAGTGGGTATGTGGTTAACCTGTTTGGAGGAGAAATTAGTTGGATGAGTAAAACACATTCTATAGTGGCACTCTCAACTACATAAGATGAATGCATGGAAGCCACTCATGCAAGGAAGGAAGTAGTATGATTACAAATATTGTGTTAAGGTATTAGGTTCATACAAGAAGTTGTAAGGATAGATTGTGATAGTCAGAGTAAAATCTTCTTGGTAAAGAACCCAACTTATCATTCAAAGATAAATCGTATGGATGTTCAGTACCACTTTGTGAGAGACATGGTTGAATACAACAAGGTCTTGTTGTTGAAGGTGCACACTTCGGAGAATGTTTCAGATTCATTAACAAAACATGTGAGCACTGATAATTTCTCTTGGTGTAGAGGATCTATGGGAATTGTTTCCCTGGATTGTTCACTATGTAGTCCTTTAACCCCCTATATGAAAAGAAAACAACAAGTGGGAGAATGTTGGGTATGTGTTATATTCTTTGCAAAATTGATCCCATGTATTGTACACTAATATGGGATCAAAGGGGCTCTAGGGAGTTAAGTTATTAGGGTTTTTGACTAATTTGGGTGAATGGATTAGAGTTTTGGACATCATGAGATCCTATATGTATATTTTATTGTAAACAATGAAGAAGATGATGAATAGAAGAGTAAAGTTGTGATTCTAAACAAGTTGCAAGTTTTTCTGGTTTAGGTTTCCAAGGTAAAAGTCGTTATGTAATGTGTGAGTGTGTGTCATTGTATCTTTTCTATTTTATTAAGAATATGTTTGTAGTAATTAATTGTTCAAGGTTAAAATCTACAATTTTTCAGTCCAAATGCCATGACCATCCATTCATAAAGTCTTCCCTTTGTCTTTAATATAGTTTTCCATTCATCTCCTTCACGGATTCTAATATGATGACACCCACTTTTTAAATCTATTTTCATAAAATACCTTGCATCACTCAAGTAATCCACCAATTCGTCCATCCTAGGTAATGGAAACCTATACTTAAATGTAATTTTCTTAATGACACTAGAAACAATGCACATTATCCATAATCCACCATTGTTTGGTGCTAGTACAACAAGTACTAGTACACAAAGGCCTAATCACTTTGGGATCAAACCTCTTTCTATCAATTCATGAACTTGTCTATTAAGATCTTCATTCTCAGTAGGTGTCATTATGTGTGGAGCATTATTAGGAAAAACATAACTGAACATAAAATTTATCTAATGGGAAATGCTTCTAACATGTGCCAATCCATGGGGAAGTTCCTCTAAAATAGCCTCTTTAAATTCAATCAAAATATCTTCAACTTCAACTRRAATTTTAATTTTTTTTGTTTTCTCCTTTAAGAATTCCTTAAGTAAACACAACATAAATATTCTCCCATTACAATARTTGTTATTRTTGTTGTTGTCCAATTTTCTTCCTTCATAACYAKCATTCTAATCTTCCTTCYATCCTTCCTTACTAGAAATGTATTTCTCACACCATCATGAACAATTATTTTKCCACGCTTCCAAGGCCTACACAATAACAGATGGAAAGCATCCATTGGCACAATTTCACACATCACTGTATCYTGGTATGTTCTRATATGAAAACTTATGAAACATTGTTTGGAAACATTAACATGATGTCCCTTTTGCAACCATGAGACCCCATATTCTTTGGGATGTGGTCTACATTTCAGATTTAACTTCTCAATAAACTCTATGGATATTAAATTTTTTGTGTTGCCTCCATTAAAAACTAAAGAGCAACAMTTGCCTCTAATTTTGTAGATGGTCTTGAAAATTGACTTCATTTGTCTTAGCTCCTTTTCTTCTACTTGGTTTTCTAGCTTAAATAGTGTCCTTATGAACATCTAATTCTCTACTTTCTCTTGTTGTACTTCATCAATATTATCAACAATTACAAATGTGTATGTGTTTTTAGCTCCTTGGGAAACATGATCCTTACTCTCTTCCCTCCTATTAGTATGTACATTTTTTGTACATTCAAAATATTTATGTCATGGTGTTTGGAATTTATAGAAAACCATCAAGGACATTCCAACCCGTCTACCTCTAAATCTTCATTTTCCTCCAAAGGTTCATTTTCCTATGAAGGCTTCATGACTTCTCCCAAGTATTTGTTCAATAACATTTTCATTGTTTCCTTTCCCATTCTTAACTCCTCTACTTTGTTCTCTTACAATTTCACTACTACCTCTACCCCAATTAAGAACCAAATATCAAAATAGCATAAAAAACCCTTAGAATAAGTACTCAATACCTTGAAAAAAAGAGAATTTCAGATAATAAGCCTCTTTGAGGGGGAAACCTCCTTATACACCACATAAATTTATAAATACCAGATGATTCCAAATGAAAAGGTCTCCTTGGTATATATAGGAGACTAGGAGGTACAATTACAACTAATGGACGCAAGCCAACATAAATAAAATAACAATACTAATGTAATATGCCCCAATTAAGGGGTAATGTGCCACTATTTAGGGCTTAACATGCCCCTCCCCTTTAGACAAATGTTGTCTACAATGCTTGAGTAATTTTGGATGCTTCTGTATAAAAGACTCATCTTTCCAAGTGGAATATTCAGCAAGTAGTTTCCTCCACTTAATGAGATACTATGAAATGGATCTATTCTTCAGCTGGCGAATTCTTGTGTCAATGATAGCTTCAGAATCCAATATGATTTTTCCTTCCTCATCAAGTTCTGAAAATTTAGTTTGAACTGGGATCTTTTCACCTATAACCTTATTTAATCATGAAACATGGAAAACTGGGTGTACTCGCGAAGATGCAGGTAAATCCAATTTTTATGCCATAGTACCAATGTTTTCCAACACCTTATAAGGGCCATAGTACTTTGGTGATAATTTATTATCCTTATTATCTTGCTTGAGGGGAATATGTTTGTATGGTTGTAGTCTTAAAAATACCCAATCTCCTACTTCAAAACTTCTTTCACTACGATGATGATTTGCTTGTTGTTTCATGCGAGTATGTGTCATGGTCAGGTTGTCCTTTAAGAGTTGGAGAACTTGTTGTTGATGCTCGATGTGATCTTCCACTGCTTGAGCCTTGGATTTTTATTTTAGAGAAGAAGTGATGGAAGGTGGGTGATATCCATAGAGTGCCACAAATGGTGTCATTTTTGTTGCAGTATGAAAGGAAGTGTTATACCATCATTCTTCCAAGGGTATCCACTTGAACCATTGTGTTTGTTTATCAGAGACAAAGCAACGAAGGTAGCCTTCCATACATTTGTTCACTATCTCAGTTTGTCCATCAAATCGAGGATGATAAGATGAGCTATGAGCCAATTGAGTACCCAAACAAGAAAATAATTATGTCCAAAAATGTCCAATGAAGATGGGATGTTTGTCACTTACAATAATATTTGGGTTTCCATGTAGATTTTTAAATGTCTCCATAAATGTGGTGGAAAATATATTGGCTTTCAAAGGATGAGAGAGTGCACAAAAGTCTGTGTACTTGGTCAGTCTATCAACAATCACCATGATGACACTCTTCCCTTCATACTTTGGTAACTCTATGATGAAATCCATGGAAACCTCCTCCCAACACTGACTTGGGATGGCTAATGGTTGTAAAAGACCTAGGGTCTTAATTTTTCCCACCTTATTTTGTTGGAAAACCAAAAATTCTTCCACAAACCTTTGAACATCAGTTTTAAGGCCATCCCAAAAAACTCCTTCTTGGCCCTATGGTATATTTTCAAAATTCCTGAGTGCCCTCCTACCAGAGAGGTGTGCAATTCCAAGAGTACCTTTTGTTTGATTTGGGAGTTCTTACATAAAAATAAGAAATATTTGTACCATAGTGAATCATGTTTCCATGTAAATGTATCTGATGCACTGGAATCCTGCTACAACCTTTGAATGAGATTCCACGCATTTTTGTAATTCTTCCATTCATCCCTCACTTCTATTATCCAATTGGGTTGGATGATCGAGATAGCACAGAGAAAGGCCTCAACATATTCATCCTGTCTTGAGAGTGCATCTACCACAACATTTTTATTCCCTTTTTTGTATATTCTTTCAAAATCATAAACCAACATCTTAGTCACCAATTTTTGTTTTTCTTCTAAAGATAGTCTTTGTCCCAAGAAGTATTTAAGACTATCATGATTTGTTTTGACCTTTAAGTGCCTACCTATTAGGTAAGGGCGCCATTTCTTCAATGCATGTAGTATTGTCATAATTTCATTCTCATAAATTGGTTTGTGTAAGTCCTTTCCCTTTAGTGTCCAACTTTCAAAAGAAATGGGCCTTCCTTCTTGTATTAGAATAGCACCAATTCCATTTTCCAAGGCATCACATTCCACAATAAACATTTTTTGAATTCCGGTGTGGTCAAGACATGATCTTTTCACATCACCTCTTTAAGTTGTTCAAAAGCTTGAGTTTCCTCTGGAATCCATGAAAATGCATCCTTCTTAGTTAATGTCATTAAAGGTGTTTCTATTCTTCCATAGTTCTGAACCAACTTGTGGTAGTAACCTGTCAAACCCAAAAAACCTCTAATATTCTTCAATGTTTTGGGAATCGGCCAGTCCATCATGGCCTTAATCGTGTTAGGGTCTACCTTGCACTTTCATGAGATACAATATGACCCAAATACTCTACCTCCTTCACCCCAAAGAAAAATTTGGATGGTTTGGCATATATTTGTTTCTCCTTTAGTAGTTGTAGCACCTTGTCAACATGTCAAATATGATCATCCCAAGACTTGCTATAGATTAGTATATCATATTAAAATACTAACACAAATTTTCAAAGGAAGGGCTTGAAAATGGAACTCATCAACCCTTGGAATGTGGAAGGTGCATTCATAAGGCCAAAAGGCATGAAAAAAAATTCATAATGGACTTCATGAGTTTGGAATGTTGTTTTGGGGATATTTTCTTCCTTCATTCTAATTTGATGATAACCTGAATGGAGATCCAAATTTGTGAAGTAGATTGCTCCATGTAGTTCATCTAACAATTCATCAATGATGGGAATCAGAAACTTATATTTAATAGTGATTTTGTTGAGCTCTCTATAATATGAAAACATATTCCATGAGCCCTCTTTATTGAGTACCATTATCACCGGTGTAGAGTAATAACTTTGTCTAGGTCTAATAATGCTAGCATCTAACATTTCTTCAACCATACGCTCAATTTCACTCTTCTAGGAATAAGGGTATCTATAAGGCCCGATGTTAGGAGGAACACTCCCAGGAATTAGGTGAATAGAATGATCATGATTTTGATTGGGTGGAAGACCTCTGGTAATATCTTCAAATACTTTGGACTGCTTATCAATGATCCCTTGGAGATCTAGGGGAATAGATGTCTCAGATGTTTGAAAATTTAGTGCGCATAGTTGTACAATTACACCCTGATGCCCTTTTTCAATAATATTTTCATGTCATTAGAGCTTATCACATTATTGGGTTTCCCTGTGATACCCCTTAACTAAATTTACTTTCCTTCCAATGAAAATTTCATGAAAAGTTCTTGAAAATTGAAATCCATTATTCCCAATTATTGTAACCATTGGAATCCTAGTACGACTTCAACACCACCCATGGATATTGAAATCATTGGAATATTCATTACATATTCCCCCATAGTAAGATTGATCTTATGGCATTTTCTTAAGCAATTGATAGTTCCTCTAGCTGAATTTGTTACTTGAAACTCTGGTGTTGGATATATAAAGAAATTGAGAGATTTGGATAATTTATAGTGAATGAAATTATGAGTACTACCATAATCGATTAGGACTATTACCTTTTTATTTTTTATATATACTTCGATATTTAGGTTTTGAGGATTGCTAATTCTAGCCAATGCATTACATGATATCATGGGAGTCAACTCTTCAGAAGAAATCCCTTCTACGTTTTCATCTTGAGATGGTTATTGTTCTTCTTCTTATTCTTCTTCCTCTTCACAATCTATGTAGAATAATTTATTCTCACCACACGTATGTTCCTTACTGTACTTGTTGTCACAATTAAAGCATAAACCTTTTGCTTTTATTTCCTCCAATTGTTGAGGTGTCAACCTTGTAGGTTGAGATGTTTTAGAAGAAAGAACAGTATTCTCTAGATAGATGTTAGGAGTGGTCCTTCTAGTAGCCATAGCCATATTTTTACTTTCAACATTTCTCGCCACCCTAAACGCATTCTATAATGATTTGGGTTCCCAAAGGAGAACCTCGTGTTGAATGTTATCCTTTAAATTTCCTATGAATACATCAATCAGGTGCTCATCTTGAATATAGGTTACCTTTATATTCAATCTTTGGAAGTTCTCAATGTGCTCCACAACTGAACCCTTTTACTTGAGATTTATCAATTGGCTAAAGAATGTATTTCTCCTTGTATCCTCATAGTGTGCTATCATTTCTTCCGTTAAAATTTTCCAAGTGACAAGTGATTTGTGAGAACAAAGCCATCGATACCACACAAATTGATTGGGTTCTAAATATAAAGAATCAATTCATACCTTTTGTGTGTGTGGCACATCATGTAGATCAAAGAACTGCTCCATTTGAAGTATCCATGTGATTGTATCTTTGCCATCAAACTTACTCATATCGATCTTAGGAAAGTGGTTGGTATTCAACCCAAAGTTGGAGTTTCTCCAGTCTTGATTCATCTTCCTCGTGTCCTCATCATGAATTTCATGGGATACATTTTCACTTCCAGGTGGCTTCTCTATTAGGAATTTTTTCAATCCTTCCATTAAATCCCTTTTTAAACCATCCATCTTAGTATCCATAATTGCTTCCAACTTATCTTCAGTTGAATCCATCATCCCTCTTATTTCATCTTTTGTTATTGTCTTCTTTTGTAAATCATTTATGTCCCTACACATTTCTTCACCTTCATCAAGAGTCCAAGTAGGATTGTTTGAAGTCTTATTTGGTGTACAATTTCTCTTTTTTTGTGGTCTGCTGGCCAAGTATCACTTTAAACCTTGATTTCGAGGTGGTTCTGCTAGACGATCTTTATTTTGTGGTATATCCAAAATTTTGGCTCTTCTGGGTCTGAATAATTCATTATGTAGTTATTTGATATGTCTTCTCTACAATTCCATGGGTCTAATCAAAATCATATGTGCCAAGTGGAAGTTATGGTAACTTCCCCACACCTTGCTGATATTTTTCCCTTCCAGGAGAGCGTACTTGTACAGCGTTCCAAGAGCACAATATTTGATATTTGATTCTAAAACTTGCACCAGAAATACTATAGAATGTCAACTTTCCAATGAAACTAGTCTCACTTAATTTGGATACTCATTGAATAAGATATCATTGTTTTACTCAGAACACATGTTTGAGACTAGTTAATATGACTAGTCAAATACCCTATCTTACACAGGGTGTATCTACAAAAGTAGGATGACCCAGAAGCTTAAATTTGTATCAAGCTACCTTAATAATTTATTTGAATATCCTCCAAGTTTTAGGGTCTGAAACGTTACAGAAAAAAATGTATAGTGAAAATTATGCGATGAATAAATTCAATATGATTCCAAAAACCTATCTTACATAGGCTATATATCTAAAAGTATAATGCCTCAAGAGCGTAAATTTGAACCCCGAGTACCCTAATATGTCTACTAAATATCCTCCAAGGAGTTCCTTCTAAAACATCGTATAAAAAAGGTTATAGTAAAAATTACAAGGTGTCTCATATGCAGCAGTGAAACCCCAAGACCTTGAGCTCTGATACCAAATGTTAAGAAACAATTATCAAAATAGCATAAAAAACCTCAGAATAAGTACTCAATTCCTTGAAAAATAGATAATTTCAGATAATAAGCCTCTTCGAGGGGGAAACCTCCTTACACACCACATAAACTTACAAATATCATATGATTCCAAATGAAATGGTATCCTTGGTATATATAGGATACTAGCAGGTACAATTAAAACTAATGGACCCAAGCCAACATAAATAAAATAAAAATAATAATGTAATATACCCCAATTAAGGGTTAATGTGCCACTATTTAGGGCTTAAAAACCTCTTACAATCTTCCCTTGAGAACTTGGATTCCTTCTTGACAATTTTTCCTCAACCTTTAGAGCAAGTTGATAGGCTTCCCAAACTATCCTAATTCTCATTATACTCAACTCATCTCAAATGGAATACCTCAAACCATTAATATTCCTATCCATAGCTTCCTCTCCTTCATCACTATGCTCAAACCTAATTGACAGCTTATAAGATTCCTTTGTATATTCTCTTACAACCATATCTTTTTTCCTAAGGTTCTATAATTTCCTATAAAAATTCAAAGTATAATCAATAGGAAGGAATTTACCTTGAAGTTTAGCTACCATTATGTCACAAGTATTGATTTTGTCTTTACCTTTCCTCTACCTCTCTAGTTTCACATTATCCCACCATAAGGATTCACACCCTTTCAACTTCATGCAGGGCATTTTCACTCTCTTAGGGTCTTCAATAAGCTCCATCTCAAAGAAATTTTTCACAACATCCCTTATCCAATGAATTAAATCTTTTAGGTTTTGGATTCTTGAATAGGTAGGGGTTTATATCTTTGGTTTTCCCCTCATTTGTCAAGACTTTGATTATTCTCTCCTATAGGGCTTCAAATACCACAACCTCTTCCTATGGAACCCCAAATTTCAGTTCATCATCACTCACATCTCGAGCTTCTATTATTTCTTCTTTTATCTAATTTGTTTCAATGGCTTCCAACCTAGCTTGGATAGCTCTTAAGGCTCGATTTATTTCATCTACAACACTTCCATGCTTCCTTTTGCCTCTCCATTACATGTCTACTCCTACTTTTTTAGCCATACTATTGTTCCTACTTGAAATTTTTTCTTACAATTCTACCCAACAAAACTACCTTGTTGGAACTACAATTTTATCCCAGAACAATTCTACCCAACACTCTACTCAAATTGGAATTGTTCTCGACAACAAGGCACTCCTTCTTTGATAGAAAACTTGATGCAGCCCTGAGTGTAATACAAAATAAATACACAATCAAGGATGCAGGTATAAAATTAAACCTCGGAGCACACCACCAAAAAGTTAAATCAAGCACACAAAATTCAAACTAAAGAACACACCATGCACACAAGCAATAATTAGAACTTAAAATTATGATGGATTCACTATTCTTTAAAGTATTCTCTCTCTTCTAAGTCTCATATGGATTTTACAAAATAAAAAAAAAAAAACACAAAATTAAGTTTATCCAAGAAATTCTTGACAGCCTTTAGTTTCTGGCAACGATTTTTTAATCCTCCTCCACAACTTAATTTTTTTTCCTAATTCATATTCTATTTTTTTCACCTATTGCACTCCTATTTTTCATTGTCCATTGTCCTCTTCTTTCATACACCTCTCTCTTCTCATCCTCATCCTCCCCATAATAAAAAATACGTTATCCTCCCCATAATTCTCTCCATACTCGTAAAATTATCTTTCATAAATGAAATTAGGGGAGGCTCCCTTGAGATGAATACACACAGCCCATGTTGATGTTTCTCCAGTTAGCATCATCAAGCATACATTCTCCCAGATTTGTCATGTTGATATGACCAAGGGAAATGACTCATTTACTCTCAGATCTTTTCTAGTGTTGAATGGCCCAGGCGTAGTCTTTCTCGTGACGAGGAGTGGATAGACTTGAGGTGCTCTCACATTGTCTGCTTGAGGATGGAGTGATCTATATTAATTAGACATGCTTGTGAGAAAATAATAATCAACATAAATATAATATACAAATAGTATATTTATAATATAATGTATAAATATATATAGAATCAATAATCAATAATTAATAATAAATTAATTAATGAAAAGACAATAATGGAAAAGACATGTTCATTAAATGA
>JASDQU010504569.1:24985-36373 GCA_032191745.1 Picea mariana | reverse complement strand
AAAATTGACTTCATTTGTCTTAGCTCCTTTTCTTCTACTTGGTTTTCTAGCTTAAATAGTGTCCTTATGAACATCTAATTCTCTACTTTCTCTTGTTGTACTTCATCAATATTATCAACAATTACAAATGTGTATGTGTTTTTAGCTCCTTGGGAAACATGATCCTTACTCTCTTTCCTCCTATTAGTATGTACATTTTTTGTACATTCAAAATATTTATGTCATGGTGTTTGGAATTTATAGAAAATCATCAAGGACCTTCCAACCCGTCTACCTCTAAATCTTCATTTTCCTCCAAAGGTTCATTTTCCTATGAAGGCTTCATGACTTCTCCCAAGTATTTGTTCAATAACATTT
The DNA here is from genome assembly GCA_032191745.1 of Picea mariana. Taxonomy (NCBI): domain Eukaryota; kingdom Viridiplantae; phylum Streptophyta; class Pinopsida; order Pinales; family Pinaceae; genus Picea; species Picea mariana. The sequence goes on along the minus strand of JASDQU010504569.1, from coordinate 36,016 downwards.
TCATTGTTTCCTTCCCCATTCTTAACTCCTCTACTTTGTTCTCTTACAATTTCACTACTACCTCTACCCCAATTAAGAACCAAATATCAAAATAGCATAAAAAAACCTTAGAATAAGTACTCAATACCTTGAAAAAAAGAGAATTTCAGATAATAAGCCTCTTTGAGGGGGAAACCTCCTTATACACCACATAAATTTATAAATACCAGATGATTCCAAATGAAAAGGTCTCCTTGGTATATATAGGAGACTAGGAGGTACAATTAAAACTGATGGACGCAAGCCAACATAAATAAAATAACAATACTAATGTAATATGCCCCAATTAAGGGGTAATGTGCCACTATTTAGGGCTTAACATGCCCCTCCCCTTTAGACAAATGTTGTCTGCAACGCTTGAGTAATTTTGGATGCTTCTGTATAAAAGACTCGTCTTTCCAAGTGGAATCTTCAGCAGATAGTTTCCTCCACTTAATGAGATACTATGAAATGAATCTATTCCTCAGCTGGTGAATTCTTATGTCAATGATAGCTTCAGAATCCAATATGATTTTTCCTTCCTCATCAAGTTCTGAAAATATAGTTTGAACTGGGATATTTTCACCTATAACCTTATTTAAGCATGAAACATGGAAAACTTGGTGTACTCGCGAAGATGCAGGTAACTCCAATTTTTACGCCATAGTACCAATGTTTTCCAACACCTTATAAGGGCCATAGTACTTTGGTGATAATTTATTATCCTTCTTATCTTGCTTGAGGGGCATATGTTTTTATGGTTGTAGTCTTAAAAATACCCAATCCCCTACTTCAAAACTTCTTTCACTACAATGATGATTTGCTTGTTGTTTCATGCGAGTATGTGTCATGGTCAGGTTGTCCTTTAAGAGTTGGAGAACTTGTTGTTGATGCTCGATGTGATCTTCCACTACTTGAGCCTTGGATTTTTATTTTAGAGAAGAAGTGATGGAAGGTGGGTGATATCCATAGAGTGCCACAAATGGTGTCATTTTTGTTGCAGTATGAAAGGAAGTGTTATACCATCATTCTTCCAAGGGTAACCACTTGAACCATTGTGTTTGTTTATCAGAGACAAAGCAACAAAGGTAGCCTTCCATACATTTGTTCACTATCTTAGTTTGTCCATCAAATCGAGGATGATAAGATGAGCTACGAGCCAATTGAGTACCCAAACAAGAAAATAATTATGTCCAAAAATGTCCAGTGAAGATGGGATGTTTGTCACTTACAATAATATTTGGGTTTCCATGTAGATTTTTAATTGTCTCCATAAATGTGGTGGAAAATATATTGTCTTTCAAAGGATGAGAGAGTGCACAAAAGTCTGTGTACTTGGTCAGTCTATCAACAATCACCATGATGACACTCTTCCCTTCAGACTTCGGTAACCCTGTGATGAAATCCATGGAAACCTCCTCCCAACACTGACTTGGGATGGCTAATGGTTGTAAAAGACCTAGGGTCTTAATTTTTCCCACCTTATTTTGTTGGAAAACCAAAAATTCTTCCACAAACCTTTGAACATCAGTTTTAAGGCCATCCAAAAAAACTCCTTCTTGGCCCTATGGTATATTTTCAAAATTCCTAAGTGCCCTCCTACTGGAGAGGTGTGCAATTCCAAGAGTACCTTTTGTTTGATTTGGGAGTTCTTACATAAATATAAGAAATTTGTGTACCATAGTGAATCATTTTTCCATGTAAATGTATCTGATGCACTGGAATCCTGCAACAACCTTTGAATGAGATTCCATGCATTTTTGTAATTCTTCCATTCATCCCTCACTTCTATTATCCAATCGGGTTGGATGATCGAGATAGCACAGAGAAAGGCCTCAACATATTCATCATGTCTTGAGAGTGCATCTACCACAACGTTTTTCTTCCCTTTTTTGTATATGATTTCAAAATCATAACCCAACATCTTGGTCACCAATTTTTGTTTTTCTTCTAAAGATAGTCTTTGTCCCAAGAAGTATTTAAGACTATCATGATTTGTTTTGACCTTGAAGTGCCTACCTATTAGGTAAGGGCACCATTTCTTCAATGCATGTAGTATTGTCATAATTTCATTCTCATAAATTGGTTTGTGTAAGTCCTTTCCCTTGAGTGTCCAACTTTCAAAAGAAAGGGGCCTTCCTTCTTGTATTAGAACAGCACCAATTCCATTTTCCGAGGCATCGCATTCCACAATAAAGGTTTTGTGAATTTCGGTGTGGTCAAGACATGAGCTTTTCACATCACCTCTTTAAGTTGTTCAAAATCTTGAGTTTCCTCTGGAATCCATGAAAATGCATCCTTCTTAGTTAATGTCGTTAAAGGTGTTTCTATTCTTCCATAGTTCCGAACCAACTTGAGGTAGTAACCTATCAAACCCAAAAAACCTCTAAGATTCTTCAATGTTTTGGGAATCGGCCAATCCATCATGGCCTTAATCTTGTTAGGGTCTACCTTGCACTTTCATGAGATACAATATGACCCAAATACTCTACCTCCTTCACCCCAAAGAAAAATTTGGATGGTTTGGCATATATTTGTTTCTCCTTTAGTAGTTGTAGCACCTTGTCAACATGTCAAATACAATCATCCCAAGACTTGCTATAGATTATTATATCATAAAAAAATACTAACACAAATTTTCAAAGGAAGGGCTTGAAAATGGAACTCATCAACCCTTGGAATGTGGAAGGTGCATTCATAAGGCCAAAAGGCATGACAAAAAATTCATAATGGCCTTCATGAGTTCGGAATGTTGTTTTGGGGATATTTGCTTCCTTCATTCTAATTTGATGATAACCTGAATGGAGATCCAAATTTGTGAAGTAGATTGCTCCATGTAGTTCATCTAACAATTCATCAATGATGGGAATCAGAAACTTATATTTAATAGTGATTTTGTTGAGCTCTCTATAATATGAACACATATTCCATGAGCCCTCTTTATTGAGTACCATTATCACCGGTGCAGAGTAATAACTTCGTCTAGGTCTAATAATGCCAGCCTCTAACATTTCTTCAACCATACACTCAATTTCACTCTTCTAGGCATAAGGGTATCTATAAGGCCCGATGTTAGGAGGAACCCTCCCAGTAATTAGGTGAATAGCATGATCATGATTTTGATTGGGTGGAATACCTTTGGTAATATCTTCAAATACTTTGGACTACTTATCAATGATCCCTTGGAGATCTAGGGGAATAGATGTCTCAGATGTTTGAAAATTTAGTGAGCATAGTTGTACAATTACACCCTGATGCCCTTTTTCAATAATATTTTCATGTCATTAGAGCTTATCACATTATTGGGTTTCCCTATGATACCCCTTAACTAAATTTACATTCCTTCCAATGAAAATTTCATGAAAAGTTCTTGAAAATTGAAATCCATTATTCCCAATTATTGTAACCATTGGAATCCTAGTACGACTTCAACACCACCCATGGGTATAGAAATCATTGGAATATTCATTACATATTCCCCCATAGTAAGATTGATCTTATGGCATTTTCTTAAGCAATTGATAGTTCCTCCAGCTGTATTTGTTACTTGAAACTCTGGTGCTGGATATATAAATAAATTGAGAGATTTGGATAATTTATAGTGAATGAAATTATGAGTACTACCATAATCGATTAGGACTATTACCTTTTTATTTTTTATATATCCTTCGATCTTTAGGTTTTGAGGATTACTAATTCTAGCCAATGCATTACATGATATCATGGGAGTCAACTCTTCAGAAGAAATCCCTTCTACGTTTTCATCTTGAGATGGTTATTTTTCTTCTTCTTATTCTTCTTCCTCTTCACAATCTATGTAGAATAATTTATTCTCACCACACGTATGTCCCTTAGTGTACTTGTTGTCACAATTAAAGCATAAACCTTTTGCTTTTATTTCCTCTAATTGTTGAGGTGTCAACCTTGTAGGTTGAGATGTTTTAGAAGAAAGAACATTATTCTCTCGATAGATGTTAGGAGTGGTCCTTCTAGTAGCCATAGCCATATTTTTACTTTCAACATTTCTTGCCACCCTAAACGCATTCTACAATGATTTGGGTTCCCAAAGGAGAACCTCATGTTGAATGTTATCCTTTAAATTTCCTATGAATACATCAATCAGGTGCTCATTTGGAATATAGGTTACCTTTATATTCAATCTTTGGAAGTTCTCAATGTGCTCCACAACTGAACCCTTTTACTTGAGATTTATCAATTGGCTAAAGAATGTATTTCTCCTTGTATCCTCATAGTGTCCTATCATTTCTTCCATTAAAATTTTCCAAGTGACAAGTGATTTGTGAGAACAAAGCCATCGATACCACACAAATTGATTGGGTTCTAAATATAAAGAATCAATTCATACCTTTTGTGTGTGTGGCACATCATGTAGATCAAAGAACTGCTCCATTTGAAGTATCCATGTGATTGTATCCTTGCCATCAAACTTACTCATATCAATCTTAGGAAAGTGGTTGGTCTTCAACCCAAAGTTGGAGTTTCTCCAGTTTTGATTCATCTTCCTCGTGTCCTCATCATGAATTTCATGGGAAACATTTTCACTTCCAGGTGGCTTCTCTATTAGGAAATTTTTCAATCCTTCCATTATATCCCTTTTTAAACCATCCATCTTAGTATCCATAATTGATTCCAACTTATCTTCAGTTGAATCCATCATCCCTTGTATTTCATCTTTTGTTATTGTCTTCTTTTGTAAATCATTTGTGTCCCTACACATTTCTTCACCTTCATCAAGAATCCAAGTAGGATTGTTTGAAGGCTTATTTGGTGTACAAGTTATCTTTTTTTGTGGCATGTTGGCCAAGTATCACTTTAAACCTTGATTTCGAGGTGGTTCTGCTAGACAATCTTTATTCTGTTGTATATCCAAAATTTCGGTGCTTCTGGGTCTGAATAATTCATTATGTAGTTATTTGATATGTCTTCTCTACAATTCCATGGGTCTAATAAAAATCATATGTGCCAAGTGGAAGTTATGTTAACTTCCCCACACCTTGCTGATTTTTTTCCCTTCCAGGAGAGCGTACTTGTACAGCATTCCAAGAGCACAATATTTGATATTTGATTCTAAAACTTGCACCAGAAATACTACAAAATGTCCACTTTCCAATGAAACTAGTCTCACTTAATTTGGATACTCATTGAATAAGATATCATTGTTTTACTTGGAACACATGTTTGAGACTAGTTAATATGACTAGTCATATACCCTATCTTACACAAGGTGTATCTACAAAAGTAGGATGACCCAGAAGCTTAAATTTGTATCAAGCTACCTTAATAATTTATTTGAATATCCTCCAAGTTTTAGGGTCTGAAACGTTACAGAAAAAAAATGTATAGTGAAAATTATGCGATGAATAAATTCAATATGATTCCAAAACCCTATCTTACATAGGCTATATATCTAAAAGTATAATGCCTCAAGAGCGTAAATTTGAACCCTGAGTACCCTAATATGTCTACTAAATATACTCCAAGGAGTTCCTTATAAAACATCGTATAAAAAAGTTATAGTAAAAATTACAAGGTGTCTCATATGCAGTAGTGAAACCCCAAGACCTTGAGCTCTGATACCAAATGTTAAGAAACAATTATCAAAATAGCATAAAAAAACCTCAAAATAAGTACTCAATTCCTTGAAAAATAGAGAATTTCATATAATAAGCCTCTTCGAGGGGGAAACCTCCTTATACACCACATAAACTTACAAATATCATATGATTCCAAATGAAATGGTATCCCTGGTATATATAGGAGACTAGCAGGTACATTTAAAACTAATGGACCCAAGCCGACATAAATAAAATAAAAATAATAATGTAATATACCCCAATTAAGGGGTAATGTGCCACTATTTAGGGCTTAACAACCTCTTACAATCTTCCCTTGAGAACTTGGATTCCTTCTTGACAATTTTTCCTCAACCTTTAGAGCAAGTTGATAGGCTTCCCAAACTATCCTAATTCTCATTATACTCAACTCATCTCAAATGGAATACCTCAAACCATTAATATTCCTATCCATAGCTTCCTCTCTTTCATCACTATGCTCAAACCTAATTGACAGCTTATAAGATTCCTTTGTATATTCTCTTACAACCATATCTTTTTTCCTAAGGTTCTATAATTTCCTATACAAATTCAAAGTATAATCAATAGGAAGGAATTTACCTTGAAGTTTAGCTACCATTATGTCCCAAGTCTTGATTTTGTCTTTACCTTTCCTCTACCTCTCTAGTTTCACATTGTCCCACCATAAGGATGCACACCCTTTCAACTTCATGCAGGGCATTTTCACTCTCTTAGGGTCTTCAATAAGCTCCATCTCAAAGAAATTTTTCATGACATCCCTTATCCAATGAATTAAATCTTTTAGGTTTTGGATTCTTGAATAGGTAGGGGTTTATATCTTTGGTTTTCCCCTCATTTGTCAAGACTTTGATTATTCTCTCCTATAGGGCTTCAAATACCACAAACTCTTCCTATGGAACCCCAAATTTCAGTTCATCATCACTCACATCCTAAGCTTCTATTATTGCTTCTTTTATCTAATTTGTTTCAATGGCTTCCAACCTAGCTTGGATAGCTCTCAAGGCCCGAGTTATTTCAACTACAACACTTCCATGCTTCCTTTTGCCTCTCTATTACATGTCTACTCCTACTTTGTTAGACATACTATTGTTCCTACTTGAAATTTTTTCTTACAATTCTACCCAACAAAACTACCTTGTTGGAACTACAATTTTATCCCAAAAGAATTCTACCCAACACTCTACTCAAATTGGAATTGTTCTCGACAACAAGGCACTCCTGCTTTGATATCAAACTTGATGCAGCCCTGAGTGTAATACAAAATAAATACACAATCAAGGATGCGGGCATAAAATTAAACCTCGGAGCACACCACCAAAAAGTTAAATCAAGCACACAAAATTCAAACTAAAGAACACACCATGCACACAAGCAATAATTAGAACTTAAAATTATGATGGATTCACTATTCTTAAAAGTATTCTCTCTCTTCTAAGTCTCATGTGGATTTTACAAAGTCAAAAAAACCACAAAATTAAGTTTATCCAAGAAATTCTTGACAGCCTTTAGTTTCTGGCAACGATTTTTTAATCCTCCTCCACAACTTAATTTTTTTTCCTAATTCATATCCTATTTTTTTCACCTATTGCACTCCTATTTTTCATTGTCCATTGTCCTCTTCTTTCATACACCTCTCTCTTCTTCTCCTTTCTTCAACAACCAAAAATAAAAAATACGTCATCCTCCCCATAATTCTCTCCATACTCGTACAATTGTCTTTCATAAATGAAATTAGGGGAGGCTCCCTTGAGATGAATCCACACACCCCATGTTGATGTTTCTCCAGTTAGCATCATCGGGCAGACATTCTCCCAGATTTGTCATGTTGATATGACCAAGGGAAATGACTCATTTACTCTCAGATCTTTTCTAGTGTTGAATAGCCCAGGCGTAGTCTTTCTCGTGACAAGGAGTGGATAGACTTGAGGTGCTCTCACATTGTCTACTTGAGGATGGAGTGATCTATATTAATTATACATGCATGTGAGAAAATAATAATCAACATAAATATAATATACAAATAGTATATTTATAATATAATGTATAAATATATATATATAATCAATAATCAATAATTAATAATAAATTAATTAATGAAAAGACAATAATGGAAAAGACATGTCCATTAAATGAAATGGCACCCTGCCCAAGTATATATATCAAGGCCCTCAATTGTAATATATCATCTCGTACAATATTTACTTACAACAACCTCTCATAAATTTCGCTAAGTCTTGTTGATATTTTGAGTGTGTAATTATTATATGATAATAGTAGCATTTAAATCATAAGGCAACAATTATCAAATCTGAAAATCTGAAAATTCAACATGGTATCAGAGCTAGTTAAAATATTTCAGTGCCAGAGCTAGTATAAATATTTTCCGAAGCTAGTTAAAATATTTTAGTGCCAGATCTGATAGATATGCTTCAGATCTTTTATTTTTTCCAATTGTACGATCGTGGTCGCGAGCTACCTATGTACACAAAGCGACCACATTCCCTTTGGTCGTGATTTTCCTAATTATAGGGTGTGACCTCCTTAAGGATTAGACTACATAGTGTGATCAACTCCTTCTGTCACTCTTTGTTTCTCTATAAGATGGTGTCCAGTCTCAGAGTAGAAGACATGATGGATGGTGCTGAAAAATTCAAATACTGGAAGACTAGGATACTCTTCATCCTGGATGAAAAAGAGATTCAAAATTATATCAAACAAAATGTCTCATAACCAAAAAGTGTTGAAGATAAATCCATGCACAAGAAGAATGAAGCAAAGGCTAAGAGGATCTTGATAGATTCCATAAAAATCATTTGATTCCACACATTGCTGAGTTGAAAACTGCCAAAGAAATGATTGACACCTTGGTGGGATTGTTTGAGAGAAACAACACTAGAAGGAAATTATATTTGAGAAATCAAATTCGTTGTATCATGATGACCAAATCAGATTCATTTTACACCTATTTTATGAAATTCTCCCAGTTGAGAGATCAACTTAAGACAATTGGAGACAAGGTTGATGATGCAAAACATGTTACAATGACTCTTAATGGATTTCCTTCTTCATGGGACCATTTGTTCAGAGCATTTGTGGACGAGAGGATTTTCCCAAGTTTGATCGGCTATGGACTGATTGTGTCCAGGAGGAGGCTAGAACATTGTTCAAAAATAGCTTTGCAGAAACCCAAAGATGAAGGAACTCAAGCTCTTGCAACTCATGCAAGAAAAGGAAAAGGAAAAAGGAATTTTGGAAAGAAAAATACAGGGGGAGGATCAGCCCTAGTTAAAGAACAAAAGAAGAAGAATACTTCAAAAATCAAGTGCTTTAATTTTCGCACATTTGGTCATTATTCTTCTCAGCGTACTGAGAAGAAAAGAAAGGGAAAACAACATGCATCAACAATTGATATTGATGATCATCCACCATAGAATAAGACAAAGGAATCTAAACTTGATGAGATTGCAAATGAACTTCGAAAATAGTACTTCTTTGTATTTACTCTTTCAGGCGCTATTGCAGATGGAAGTGATATTTGGTTAGTGGAAAATGGTGCTTCCAGGAACATGACAGGTTCTCGTAATTGTCTCTCATATTTGGTTGAAAGGGAGTCAACATTGCAAGTAGAACTTGGTGATAATGACAAGTATGCAGTGAGAGGAGTTGGGACAACTTCATTTCAACTATAGTCCAGAAATACTATTCATATACAAGATGTGTTGTATGTACTAGGGTTGAAGAAGAACTTGCATTATTCCTCAGCATTGGAGGATAAAGGCTATAGAGTTGCATTCATGAATGGAAAGGTTATTGTATGGCTGAAAGGATCAAGTATAGACTCTGCAACAGTGATTGGTATTCGAGAGGGAGGTATATACTGATTTTTGGGATGACCATCCCAGGAATTGGTACATGACAACATCAGTTTGTGTGATCTATGGCATCGGAGATTTGCACACTTAAATTACAGGGGTTTACAAGCATTGAAGAGGATGGTCACAGGACTTCGAGAGCTTCAGGTAGAGCATGATGGCATTTGCAGGGGATGTGCACTTGACAAGAATTCCAAGGGATATTTTCCAAGCAGTGACAATAGGTCCAAGGGGATTTTGGATCTAGTACATTTAGATGTATGTGGACCTATGACAATTGCATCTTTGGGTGGATTCATGTACTATGTGATATTCATTGATGATTTCTCTCAGAAGACATGGATCTTCTTCATGAAGACCAAGGATGAAGTATTCAACAGATTCTAGGAGTTCAGGGCTTAGGTAGAGAACATGACAGTGAAGAATATCAAGGTGTTGAGGTTAGATAATGGAGGAGAGTACAATTCCAAGGACTTTAGTGATTTATGCAAGGAAGCATGGATCAAGAGGGAGTTAATTGTTCCTTAGAACCCACAATAGAATGAGGTTGCAGAGAGGAATAATAGATCCATTGTAGAGGCTTCCAAAGCCATGATTGATGATCAGGATCTACCCATCTTCTTATGGGGAGATTCATCTAGTACAACAGTCTACTTCTAGAACAGGATTCCTCACTAGATCTTGGGGAACAAACTCATGAGGAGGCTTTCACAACTGTGAAACCAAAGTTCGGTCATTTGAGGATATTCGATTGTCCAGTATACATTCACGTGCCTAAGGAGAAAAGGACGAAGTTGGATCCTTCTGGGAAGAAGAGGATTTTTCTTGGATATAGTGAGACATCAAAGGATTACAAAATCCACATTCCAGGACAACACCAGATAGAGGTCAGTCAATATGTCACTTTTGATTAATACACATCCTTCAAGAGGTGCAAAGAATCTCACATGGATATCAATAGTGAGGAGTAGGAGGATCCAAAGGATGTGGGTTTAGGTCCCTTTGTTCCAGTTGATCATCCTTCAGACTATCAGGAGAAGTTAGCAAATCCATGTGAACCATTGGACCCGCCTAAAGTCGCTTTTCCAGAGACCAGTATGGCTTCATGATACATTGAAGGATGCAGAGAGGCATGTAGCTCCCCATGGTAAGTTCAGGAAAAGTAGACGACCTCATAAATTCTTGAGTTATATGGAATTGATGAGTCACATCATTGATTACGAACCTTCCAGTTATGAGGAGGAAGCAGACCAACAAGTTTGGAGAGATTTCATGATAGAGGAATATCATCCCATCATGAAGAATGATGTGTGGGAGATTGTGTTGAGACCTGAGGGGAAGTCAGTGGTGAATTCCAAGTCGATCTACAATATCAAGCATGCAGCAGATGGTAGCATCGAAAATTACAAGAAAGGTTTGTGGCAAGAGGGTTCTCCTAGAAAGAGGAAGTGGACTATGAGGAGACATTTTCTCCAGTCGCCAGGTACACTTCCATAAAGACCATTATTTCCATTGCAACAGTCATG
>JASDQU010504568.1:141410-152973 GCA_032191745.1 Picea mariana | reverse complement strand
ATTGTTTTAATTTAGTTTAAATTTTGAAATAATTTAAAATTATTAAAGGTGAACAAAGGAAGAGAATATAAGTATATATGAGATATATATATATTTGTAATTGGATAAGTTTTAAAATTTAAATATTAATGTGATTATTATGTTAAGATAGTAAAATATTAAAATAAAGTAATTGTATTAATATAGTATTATATTATATTAGGTATTTTAAATATGTTAATAATGTTAATATTAATGATTAACATGATTATGTTGATTAATGTTAACATTATTGATTAACATAACTAAGTTGATCAATATTATTAGGGGACTAATTTGAAACTTAGGATAATGGATTAATCTAGGTTATTAGGTTTATAATAATTAATCAACATTATGTTCAAGATCACATTAACTAGTTTTAAAATAAAATTTTAAGGACTTAAACCATGATAAAGGGGGAGGGGGCTTCATGTGCGCTAAGAATGTAAGTTAGAGAAATTGGTGAGTGTGGTATAGTGCTAGTGTAGCGAGCAAGGTAGAGAGTTAGTAGCTTTTCTAGACGAAGTTACCAAGCTTAGAGGCTTTCGACCCTGACCTTTAGCCACTTACCCTAAAGAGAGTAATGTTTGTTTATAGACAAGTAAAAAAAAGTTACACCTAACCCTATGTTTACAAGTATAAGTTGAACGAATGTGAATTGCCTTAGACCCTTCACTCACAAGAATTTGGTTTTATGCAGATTCAGTTGTTCCATATGGTTAGGACTCGGAGAAATTGAGGCAGAGGGGCATTGTTGCAAGGACCACCAATGTCGGCGCTGCCACCACCACTGCCTGAATTAACTCTCATTTTGTTCTCTGTGGAGGCTATTAATGAGACATTAAATGGGTGTCAGCCAGAATATTTCGACATGGAACCCCCACCATGTGGAGTTGGTAACCCTAAAGCGTCGAGGGATTCAGAGGGAGGACCTCCACTCAGAGACATCACTAGGGAACTATAGAAGACCAAACTCCCATATTTTTTCATGGGTCGTTCCAGTGAACGTGCAGAAGCATGGTTGGAAGGAATGACACGATGTTTCACCTTAAGAGACTATGCTTCCACATCAAAGGATAAAATAATGATCTTTCATTTGAGGGACAGTGCCTTGAACTAGTGGGGTAACCTAGAGAGGAAATTGCACCTTACCCCAGACACCGTCTCATGGGAAATTTTTGAGGAAAGGTTGCGGAGGAAATATTTTTCGACTTACTACGAGGAACAATAGGTGGGAGCATTTCACGATCTATTTCAAGGAAATAGGACCGTGGAAGAGTACAAGATCAGGTTCATGAAGTTGGTAAAATATGCCTCGTACATGGACACCAATCAACGAGATGAATAACATTTTGTGTATGGGTTAAACCCTAAGATAAGGGCCATGGTATGGATGTGGAAATCATCGACAATAGTGGAAGCAGTTGAAAATGTATGTTATGCAGAGGAGCATATGAGCTTAAACGGAGGTATGAGATCAACCTTTCCACAACATCCTAGATTAATGGGGAAGGCCCCTATGACCTTCTCCAGGGGAGGGAGCTCTAGGTTGCCTCCTTATGGTAATAGAGTTTCACCTAGGAAAGTTGATACAGGTATTTCAATGGAAGTGAGTGAAACATCCCACTCATCACCAACGACGCAGGTAGGTCCACGACCTTCTCAGAGAGAAACAGGTAGAGGAAGGAACTCAGTTTAGAGACCATCATAGGGCAGTGCACAGGTTCCATATCATGTTACTATTGGGGGTGTGGAGGACCCCATTACTAGCATGACTAACTAGAGTTGTAGGAAGGATTTGTGCATAGAGAAATAAAGGCCCTGATGACAAGAGCGAGTAGTAGCCACCAGATTTATGCAACGGTTAATAATCGCCAGGAATAACATCAATCCATAGTGGTGGAGTCGTCAGGTACGCTAAATCATGTCAATGTTAAAATTTTATTTGATTATGGTGCTACAAATAGTTTCATTTCACCATCTGCATTAGAAAAGTGTGGGTTGGCAGTCTACAAGCACGATGAATTTAAACAAGTCGAAATGAATTCGGGGGAAAAACAAGCAATAGGACCTAGCATTGATGATTGTATAGTAGACCTGGGAGTTTGTACTACTAGGTTGAAGGTATACATCACTGCTTTGGGGACATATGACCTAATCATTGGAATGGATTGGTTATAAGCCCATCTAGATATGGTAGATTGTTTCACGAAAAGGGTGCTTTGTGTTCACGATGAAGGAAGGCCATTAGAGATCCACGGTGTATGAAGGAAGGTGTATCTACACTTTATCTCGACCATCAAGGTTAAATGTTGGATGAGGCAAGGGTGTCGACTATATGTAGTGGAAGAAGTCAATGAAAGGAAAGGACCCTCCTTGGATCAATACCGGATATTATCATAGTTTAAGGATGTTTTTCCACAAGAGTTGCTAGGATTACTTCCTAAGAAGGATATTGATTTTACCATTGAGCTAAAACCTGGTGCAAAGGAAATTTCCATAACTTTTTGAGTTGCATATGCAGTTGAAAGAACTACTCGACTTAGGGATAATAAGGCCTAGTGTCTCACCTTGGGGTGCACCAGTAATTTTTGTGAAGAAGAAGGATGGTTCCTTATGACTGTGTATAGATTACAGGGATTTGAACCGTGCTACATTGAAAAATAGGTACCCAATGCCACAAATAGATGAGCTCTTTGATCAGATGAAAGGAGAAACGACGTTCTCAAAAATTGATTTATGATCAGGGTATCATTAGATAAGTATTAAGGAAGGCAATATTCCTAAAACCGCATTTCGAACTTAGTTTGGGCATTACAAGTTTGTTGTAGTACCTTTCGGTTTGACCAATGCTCCAACAATATTCATGAGCCTCATGAATTGTGTATTCCAGAAGTAATTAGACCGATTTGTATAGGTATTTCTAGATGATATTCTCATATATTCCAAGAACGGAAGAGAACATGAGGAACACTTGCGAGTGGTGTTGTCCTGCCTTAGAGAGAACAAATTGTATGGAAAGTTGTTGAAGTGTTCTTTCTTCGAGAAAGAAAGTCACTATTTAGGTCATATCATTTCCAATGAAGGAATCTCTGTGGACCCAAAAAAGGTAAAGTCCATTATGAAATGGCCAGTGCCAAAAAATGCTCATGATGTAAGAAGCTTCATGGGGCTAGCAAGTTAATACCGGAGATTTGTGGAAGGGTTCTCTAAAATAGAGAAACCCATCACCACTTTGCAGCGCAAGGGGGTTAGGTATGAATGGACAAAAGAATGTGATAGTGCATTCATCAATATTAAGAGGTTACTAACTAGTGCATCAATTCTATGAGTGTCGGATATGGAAAAAGACTTTAGAGTCTGCATGGATGCCTCAAAGAAATGGTTGGGGCCCATGCTAATATAGGATGGAGGAGTGATAGCGTATGCATCAAGAATTTGAAGCAACACGAGGAGCTTTACGCTACTCATGATTTAGATTTGGCAGCTATAATGTTAGCTCTTAAACTTTGGATGCACTGTCTAGTGGGGAAAAATTTTGAGCTCAAAACGGACCATGAAATTTTAAAACATCTATTCACTCAAACGGATCTCAATGCCAGGCAGAGGCAATGGAGTGAGTTTATGAGTGAGTACAATTTTGGAATTTCGTACATCAAGGGAAACGAGAATGTGGTCGTGGATGCCTTGAGTAGGAGACCACATGTCTTGTCTTTGGTACCCTTAAAAGTCAATCTTAGGGAGCAGGTGTTTGGGAAACTCCTTGGAGATAGTTTGTATTTAAAGGTTACTTCAACCCTCCAAAGTGGGAGGCAATTAGATCCAATGTATGAGCAATATATCCTAGAAGCAGATGGACTATTAAGATATCAAGTAAGGATGTAAATCCCCGAAGGTGGAGATATTTGAATCATCGTACTGAATTATTCCCATAGAGAACTTTATTGTGCACATCTAGGTGTGAAGAAAATGTACGTAGACATGAAGAATCTTTTCTTCTGGGTAGGCATGAAGCACGATGTAGTCCATTTCGTCACCAAGTGCCTAGAGTGTCAACAAGTGAAAGCCGACCACCACCACCCAGAAGGTCTCCTACAACCACATGATGTCCCTATGTCCAAATGGGAAGTCATTTCTATGGATTTTGTTGTGGGATTGCCACTCAGATCACATAGACATAATGCCATTCTTTTGATAGTTGATAAGTTAACCAAGAGTGCTCGTTTTATTCTGGTTAGAGACACTTACGATGTCACTGATGTGGCATGTGTGTTTGTAAGTGAGGTCATCCATTTTCACGGGATACCCAAGAAGATCATTTCAGATAGGAACTCTAGATTGACTTCTAGGTTTTGGACAAGTTTGTAGTTAGCGTTGGGGACTCAATTGAACTTATGCACAACTTATCATCCTCAAACATATGGGAAAACTAAGAGAGTAAATAAAGTTATGGAAGACATTCTTATGATGTATGTTATGGATAATCAAACCCATTGGAAGAAGTACCTACCTCTGGTAGAGTTCACCTACAATAACAGTTTTCATAGCTACATTGGAATGCCACCATACGAAGCTCTGTATGGAAGGCCATACAGAACATTGTTCAGTTGGGAAAGGTTAGAAGACTGAGTGACAGTTGGGCTATAATTGATTCAAGAGATGGAGGGACAGGTGTTTCAGATTAGACAGAGACTAAAGGAAGCACATGATAGATAGAAAAGTTATGATGATGCACATAGGACTAACCGAAGTTATGAAGTGGGAGATCAAGTTTTCATTCGTATCAGGAATAATAAGAGTACCATTTGGTTAGGGAAGGGGACAAAGTTGTCACCTCGATTTATAAGACCATTCAAAATCCAAGAGAGAATTGGAACCATTTCCTATCGTCTCGTATTTCCACCCCAGTTGCATAAAAATCATAATATTTTTCATGTATTTGTTATACATCATTATGTTGTTGACGATTCTCGTAAACTGAATTGGAAGGAATTGTAGGTATCAGATGCGGGAACCCTCACGGTAGAATTTTTACGCATATTGGACCGTAGGGTCTAACAGCTCAGGAACCGTCTAGTATACCAAGTTAAGTTCTAGTGGGACAAGTATAGCCCAGGATCTTCTACCTGGGAGGATGTCGAGACATTACAACGAGATCACCCCTCACTTTTTTTGACCACCTCGAGAATATGTTTCTTGAAGGTTGGGTGTATGTAATGCCACCTTTTGACTTAGCTAGAATTACCTAAGGCCTAATCACCTTTATTTTCTATTCATTGTGAAACTATTAATGATACACTTGAACTTTTAAGACGTATGAACCTATGTGAATGTCTATTCTATGAATGTTTAACGTGATTTTAATGATGATGTATATTATGCAATCTATTATGTGAATGACAATTCTATGAATGTTTAACATTATTTGAATGATGATGGATATGATGCAATCTATTATGCAAATGCCAATTCTATGAATGTTTAATGTTATTTGAATGATGATGGATATGATGAAATATATTATGTGAATGTCAATTCTATGAATGGTTAACGTTAATTGAATTATGGGGATATTATGCGATCTATTTCTAACTTGAAATTTTTGAAATTTAAAGTTGTTTGTACATGGATACCGAATTGAGATTATGGTTGTGTGCATTTACATGATGATAATTCATAGATATCTATGAGTTTGTATTATAGACTAATCTGTAGGTCAATGGGCTATGAAATAGCCAAAGGATAATGATAATAAAATTTGATGTCATGAACATCGATCGAGAAACAATATGATATGAATATCTGTATGTGAAATTATGTTTGTTCGAATTCATTGCTATGATATATGGACAAGTGCAAGTTTTTCAGGTGGTGAGACTACCTAAAACTGAATATACGATGACAAAATTCTAGCAACACAGTGCCACTGTATATTCCATGGTAGGGTGTGGACCCTAGTCCTATTAGGAGGGGTGGAGGCATTTCCCACCATGTATCCTCTAAAACTTGGAGTCATGGGAGGACGGTGTTAGATCATGCTCCCCTAGACATGTGATGATGACTGTCAGTTTCTTGTTGGGGAATCTTGGTCAAGAGAGTGATGCTTCCACTTACAGGTTCTATTTGGAGTTAGGTCAATATAGTTGATGCTCCAAGATAGTCCAATAGAGGAAGGATAGGGATGGAAGAAAAAAGTAAGTTAGGGAGGAAGGATGAACATAAATAGTTGAGAGTGTATGAGAATTTTGCATTATAGTGGAATTTATTGTTTTCCCCTTTTGAAAAGAAAATATGTATATGTGTATATTCATAATTACTTAACTGAACTACAATTGTCTAAATGAACTTTGTTGTGCTAAATTATTGTAATTAAGGGATTTTGCAAACATTTTAATTGGTTTATTATCTTTTATGAAATGAACGGTCTTGTTGATTGGATTAGACGCATACAAGAATTATTATAGGTGTGATAATTATTGTCTTTAGTACATGCACAAGACCTGTATGTTCTAGCTACACATGCATTTCTTGCACATGTACACTAGTATGTATAAGCTTTTTTTTCTTGCTTACTGATAATGTTGTTTATTGGTTATGAATGTATGAACCATGTGTCATTTCCCTTGTATTGTAAATTACTCTAACTTCAGCACAAAGTTTCTTGAAGGGTGGGTGTATGTAACAATCCTAATTAATTCTTTAATTATCATGAATGATAAATATTAGTTTAATGAACCATTAAAATAGATTTAAGGAGACTTTATTATAATATTATTATTATTATTGGTAGTTGAACCAATTAATGGGAGGGTAAGGTGATTGAGGAATTAATGGGGGGTAATGTGGTTGGAGAAATGGATTAGAGGGAGGAATATAAGGAAGAAGCAGGAACTTGGGGAGAGGATCTTGGGTTTTGGGATATTTTTGGTTCATGGGAAGGTAAGACAATTTGGAGAGGAATAAGGAGGAGGGAAGGAAACAATAGTTTTGGACTGGAACAATTTTGTTCAAGGACTCTCACAGCGGCACATTTGTTGCTGGGAATTTTGGGCTTGGGGGGCAGGAAACTGTAAGGATTCCTGGAGCTAGGGAGTCGGAGAGGTTGTTCCTAGTTGGTTGGGAGGTTACTCAGTTTGGGAAGGATCCATCAGCGTCAGGTTCAACATCATCAACAACATCATCAACTTCACGTTCAAAATCAGGTTGAGGTAAATACCTTATGCATTTTATTATATTGTTGTTCATTATTCTCATTATACTACTGAACAATATTATTATGCTGAAACAATAAATAAATAAGTAAATTAGAAGGAATTTATGTATTTATATTTATTTTTATGGGGCTCTATATGAACAAGACTTATAATACCTTGGTCAATGCATTCTCCAATATCTTATTGAAGGCCTCCATAGTTCCATTATCTTGAAGGTGATATAGAGTTCTCTTCCAATGATGAATATGGAAATCTTATGTTAATACTCCAATTGCTTGTTTAAAAAGTGAGTCCCTGGGTCGCTCGTCAGTAATTTAGGACATCCAAACCTTGTAACTATGTTCTTGAATAAGAATCACGCAATTGTCTCTACGCTACAATATGTAATTGTTTTTTTCTCTTCCCATCTTATCAAGTAGTATGTCACAGTAATTATGTACCTGGATCCTATTCTCCTCATTGGTGGGTTAATCGGTATGAAAAAATACACTTCCCATTTGTCCAATGCATTCAAAGTGACTTGCAGATTCAAAGGAATCTTATCCCTTCACAATAATCTTCCTATTCTATGGAAAACGTTGCAACTCTGACAATACTCCTTATCATCCTTATGGAGGGTAGGCCACCATAGCCCTGTGAAAAATATATTTTTTGTTGTCACCTTTCATGCATAGTGTCATCCTTCAATTCCATGCGCTTCTGTGAGGATCATTGGTCTCTCATTCTCTAGCACACAATGCCGTAGTATCCCATTTATTTCCAACTTGTATAAATTTCTTGCGATCAATTGATAATGTTTTGTTTTAACCAATGGTTTCTTCTTTTGTGCTACTTTCATATAGGATGGTTCCACTCCTATGCTCAAATATTGGACAATTTCTGCAAAATGGTCATCTACCATTTGAACTAAGAATAAATGTGCATTTGGTAAAATATCATTTAGGTTCCATGTGTCTTCTCCATTTAGTATGCATGACAAATGGTATGGTGCTTCATTTAGTTTCTGCATCTTTATATTCCTGGAACAACAATAACCATCTGCATATTCTCCCCCCCAACACTAGCGTGTTCACTAGATATCTGAGTGTATAGTGGTCTATAAACATCTTGAAATGGGATCCCAACAAATAGTGTTCGAACTTCTACAAGGCATCAACCATTTCTAAGCCTTCTCTTTCTATTGTCATGTAATTCTTTTGAGTAGTCGACAAATTCCTACTAGAGAAAGTAATTGGATGATATAACTCTCCCTCTCCTGAATGGGCTAACACTACATCAAATTCTATCGAAAATGCATCCATATGAACATGAAATTCTTTCTTCCAATCCAAGAAAACCAGAATGGGTGAAATTACTAACTTTTGTTTCAATATGTCCAAACCCTTCTGACAGTCTTCGTTCCACTGAAAATTAGCTTCTTTGTTCAATAAATTCTCCATTGGAGCCACAATCTCTACATAAACTTTAAAAAAATTCTTGTAGTATCCAATATGACTGAAAGTTTTTCTCAACTATGTCACTGATTCAGGAGGTGGAAAATTAACAATTATAGTTATCTTGGTAGGATCAACTAACAAACCCTGCTTGCATACCACATGACCTAGAAATGTCCCAAATGATGCACACAAAATATATTTATTCAAATTTAATGAAATCTAATATTGTCTACATCTATCAAGCATCAACCTTAGAGTTTATATGTGATCTTTTGATAGGATAAGTACAGTCCAATAATCTAAGTAAGATTCAAAAATCTTATGAATAAACTCCTTAAAGGTTGCAACAACTACTCTAGAAAACACAACATGTGCATTATTTAACCCAAACAACATCAATGTGTACTGATAGCTTTCCCATTCTATCAAAAATGCATCTTATGAATGTATTCTGGCACAATATTTAACTGATGGTATCTTGAAAATCCATCAGTGGGAAAGTATGTCTTCTGCCCTCCTACATTTTCTAATACTTCATCTGTAAATGGGGTTGGAAACCGATCATGAAAACATGCATCATTCGACTTCCTTAGGTATACACAAATTCTAATACCCCCTGTTTTCTTATCTTGAACCATCGTTGGACTTATCCATTCAGACTCTGTGACAAGTTCAATTATACTAACTTTTATCATTTTTTCAACATTTTATTTCACCTTTTCCTTCTACTTCAGATTCAATCTATAAGGTCTTTGTCTTACTGGCTTCAGATGTGATTTTAAAGGGATATTCGTTGCATCCAATTCTCTAGCTATTCCCTTCATCTATGAAAATATTGTCCAAAATAGATCTTCATAATCATGCAAGAGGTTTGCAATATTTTCCACAGTCTCATCATTCCAGTAATCACCAATGTTTTCAAACTTTGGTTTCTCCTTCGTGCCAATGTTCACTTTGTGCACTCTTAAGGGCTTCGCATATGCGTCAGATTCAAGTGTTCAACCTACTATGTTGTGCTCCCCTTTATTATTTGGTACCTGTACATTTCTTGGACCTTATTCGTCTTGGTCTTCCTCGGTAACATTATAGAATTCTAATAGTTCATGGACTGTCATATACTCTTTGTATGCATTAAATGTAGGTACTATTTCTACTTGACCTTTTTCCATAAAAAATTTACCACTAATGACTTGTAAAGTTGCATCTACTAAAGGTGACTCGATTTCAAAGTTAAATGTTACCTTAAAGTTTTGGTTAAGCTCTTCCAAGCTCATTTTCCCCTCTAAATACCAATTCTTGGGAACTATCTCCAGCATATGTATGAATATGTGTGTCCATTCCTATTTTAGTACATTCCTCCAAGTTTTAGTGCATGATGAAACATGATCCTTCAGATTGCTCATCCCTATGTAATTTTGTATGAGGTCTTCTATTACAAACCTGATCTGCATCAGCCTTTTACAATTTTTTTAATCCTCTATCCCTTCCTTGTGGGTTTTCCACCATATCATTAAAGTTTCTCTTAATGAAACATATAATGCTAACAATATTTTTTTTTGGGTATCTGCAACTCAAATTCATTGAAAAAATAACTTACCTCAGTTAATCCCTCAAACTTTAGTGCATCATGTACCTATGTTCTAATCCAACTCAAAAAGCGAGTAATGTGGGCACACCTTCTAGCCTACACTTCATGCAACAAGTGTTTAATGTTAGGATATTTAGACACTTAGGAGTTAGTTAAGATCTACTTGGTCTAATATGTCATTAGGTAAAAGTGTGTTTCTTAGTGTGTTTCTTTAGTATGCATTAGTATGCATTTGTAGTTAGGAAATACGACGGTCACGATATGTTCTCGACATAGAGTGATCTGACGATTCATACTCTCCTTGATATTAAGAACCATTGATCTGTGGCTTAACACTCGATTGGTCCATGATCTCTATTTAAAGAGCATGGAGGGTCATTTTCCGATGATTGATTGTGAGAAAATCTCTTGTAAAATCTCTCTATAATCTTTTTCTTTGCATTAATAAACTACTCCAAGTGGATGTGTTGGTTGGGGCCCTGGATGTTTCCCCATAGGGGTTTTACCACGTGAAAACATCGATGTGTTGATCTTTGATCTGGTTATGTGAGTGGTTACTGAAGGTGTTCATCCTCTGTTGGAATACCTGTGTTGTTGAACATGGTATCAAAGCCTGTTTGAAGACCCGTTCCTATTGTAGATCGAGATTGTGAAGCCAAGTTGCCTGATCTCCTTTTTCTGGCATTTCCGAGCTGAGAGGAATGTTACATTTCACCAGGAGCACTCATTTCATTTAGGAACACTTTTTGTTTCACTCAAAGAGGTTTCCATTTGCCTAAGATATGGCCATTACAGTCAGATCTGGAGGTATAAAGCCTGGATATGATTTTTTTAAATTTCTGCAAAGTTTTATTTTGATTTTATTTCAGTTTTTATTTTTTATTTCCAGATTGCTACTCTTTTAGATCCACGTATTCTCTTTTCCCCGCACCCTATGCGATCTCAAAAAATAAAAAACAGATAGGAAAATGTGCATCTTCTAGATATGCTAACCGAGATCTAACCCTTGTTTTCATCGAGAAGCGAAATTTTTTTCTTATGTGAAAAGAGTTTTTTTTTAGCATGCTCTCCAAGGCTGTCTTCAACAACAACAACAACAACAACAACAAAAATCCTCCTTATGAACATTACAATATGTTTTTCTATACCATTTGGTTAAAACTTGCCTTATTAAGTAAGAGGTCTTGAGTTCAAGTCTCTCTTTTGTTACTTTTTTTGAAAAAGTTCATGCTAAAAATTGTAAAGTGCATTTCACTTCAAGTATAAAAGTGAATCACTATAAGTAGCTTTATATTTTATTTTAG
>JASDQU010504568.1:101959-130268 GCA_032191745.1 Picea mariana | reverse complement strand
GAGCTTGATCAAATTGAAGGATGTTGTAAAAATTTTGCAGAGACAAGGTATTAAACATAGCAACCTATTTATCGAACTCTTTCCTAGTTAAGGGAAAGGAGTTTGTGATTAAGTGGGGGTCTTGGAAGTCATAGGTTTTCCCAGCTAAGTCTATATTTGACATTTTTGTGAATAATATATCTTTCTTCAATACGACTTGTTCACATGACTGAACAATGAGATGCAGTTTCTTTACTTTTTCTTTCCAACAGGCATTCAATTGGCTGATGCGGTTTTTGGATGGAATAAATTCTTCTCTTCTTTTTGTTTCTGTCATATTGTTGACAATATTGCCAAAAGGGATGATCGTTTTTGAAAACAAATTTTCTTCATCTTTTAATTCGGCTTGCAAAAGCTGGAGAAAACTATGTGCACTAGTTCCAAGGAAAGTGATGGTTTGTGATATTTTCCACGCCTAGGTAACCAGTTCCACTATTGTTTTGATATTCTTCTCCACATATCCTTTATAGTATGCGAGCAAGGTGGAGGATGCTTTTACATTGGGTTCAAGGGTGCCAGGCATGGTTATTTCTAAAGGATCAACAAGAAATGGAATAGGAATGAAAGCATCTTCCAATTCCTTAATTTGGTCCTTCAGTCTGGCATTCGCGGTATCAATGCCTCCAATGGAATCATGCAGTGCTTCTCCGGTTGCAGTGTGAAGTTGACAGATTTGGGATGGCTTCATGTTGGCAACGTCAACCTTTGAACAAGATTTTCCTTTCTTATTTTTAACATTTTTTTCCTGAATTATCAATTTTTTGTTTCGGCTATCAAAAACAACGCTCTGGAACACGAAGGATTCATATTTGTCAGAATGTTTGGTAACGGATATGTCCATTGGATGGCTATGGTGGATGGCGTATCTAGGTTGATCAAGGAAGTAGATCATGGTATCCAGATCAATGTCACGTTCCATGTTCTCACTCTGAATTTTTGGCTCTTCCGCCTGCTCCATATTTTTTTTTCTCTTCTTCTCTACTGGAATCATGTGAGAACTATCAATTTTAGACTGAGGAGGGTCATTATCTACTCCTCTGTTTGAATAAATCTGGGTTTCTTTGTTGCTATGATGGGCCATTGGAGCGATGCTCTGAGATGTCATACTTTTTGGAGTGGTATTTGTGGATTGAACAATCTTGTCACTAGGGCCTTTCCCATGTTGCATGTACAATTTAGTGCAGCTTTGCACTGTCTCGGCATCAGAGGCAGGACTGTTGTCACCACAATCTCTATTTTTGGGTAAGTGTTTATTTACAAAACAATCGTCGAGGCCAAGTGTTTGTAAATGTTGTCTAAAAATATCATAGGGGTCAAATCCTCTTATGTCTTCAGCATATGTCAGGTTGGAGATGCTAGAATGTGCTGCGAAATCGTCAATTTTGTTGATGTTTTTCAACACGAACTCCCCTATTTTCCAAGGCAGAGGAATGAACTATTTTTTTTTCTTCCTTTGAAACAGATGGAACCAGTAGCTATATTGACGTGCTACTTATGCGATAAAAATTATGTCCGTAATGTGACATGGAAGGAGAGAAGGCTATTCAGTGGAGCCAAAAATTCTTATGACAGTGTAATTATCCAAATGTCTGAGTGTCCCCTTGTCCAAAAAACTAGTTATTTGTTCAAATATGCAGGGAGCATCTTATCCTAACAATAAAACTTTGAAAACAGACAGGAAGCCATTAAAAACCTCATAAAAATAGTCAGAAGCCTTGTGCTTCCACAAGGCCTGGTACCATAACGTTACTGGGTGGAATTCGCAGTTGACATTCTTGGACATTGACAGTTGCGAAAACTGACAAGAATGTGCTATTGCAAAAAATAAATAGGATGACATATAAAATTTCTTTTCTCTTTTTAGATTGACAATTGGGAAGAGATTTCATGGGAAATTAACCTACCCTAATAAAAAATGGCTTGTTCGTTGACTGTGAAATACAAAATATAAAGAGGCATGCGAGAAATAATAGTTGTGGACTCTTGTCCCGTTATTCTTGTAAACAGCCAGGCAATTTTGAAAAATGGATTTCTAAATGAACCTGCATGCTTGTAATATCTTCAAGAACTAGATTTGGGTTTTCCAAAAAATGGGGAAAGAGGTCCAATCCGTAATTATTCTTTTCTACAAACTATTTTCAATCTTCTCCTCTGAAAGTCAATGTTGGCTCTAGCAATTTCAGCATCTAGCGGAAGACCTGGGGTGACAAAGAAACATAAGAGTGGTCCTGCAATGGAATAATTCTTTTCTCTGCAATAAATTTATTAGCGCACCAAGAGACCAAGTCCTTACAGTCAAAAACCTTAGGCACACAACCTGCATAAGCAATCTCGGAGGTGCAAATTACTTGGTTGACTACAGTCGAGTTTGAGTAATAAGAAAATGCCCTAGACCAGTGGAAGTTCTGGTCCTCGCGTCCGAAGATATTCACTGTATCTCCACAGAACTATTGTCGAGATGATGCCATAGGTTAATGAGAAGGTTGCTTTTCTATAGATGATGGTTTAAATGAACAGTTAGAGCCGATAACATAACTTTTCAGTAAATCTTGGTTAAATGATTATGAATGGGAAAGCTCCTCGAGACTTTCGTTGTTTAATGAAAATCTATATTGGTTGTGCATGATGAACTGTTGGTAGCATAGTTTATTTATTGCATATTTAGAAATGCGAAAGTGGTGGGTACGACGAAAAGCAATTAAGGAA
This sequence comes from Picea mariana, assembly GCA_032191745.1. Taxonomy (NCBI): domain Eukaryota; kingdom Viridiplantae; phylum Streptophyta; class Pinopsida; order Pinales; family Pinaceae; genus Picea; species Picea mariana. The sequence continues at coordinate 127,523 of JASDQU010504568.1, read as the reverse complement.
TGGAGGTTTCATGAACATGCAAAGGCCATGCCTTGTGAATGGTATTTCATGATTTTGAAATGAACACTCAGAAGGGATAATATAATTCCCCCACAAATTTTAGTTTAATGCGCATCAATATGAGATGTCCTCGAGCCTTTCGCCCATCAATGAAAATCTATACGGTTTCTACATGATGACCTGTTAGAATTAAATTCCAGTAATTCCATATTTAGAAACAAGATATGTATGTGTGTGTGTGTATATATATATATATATATATATATATATAACTTTTTATTTTCTTTTATGATAGACAACTGAGAAGGAGACGAAAATGGTAGAGAGCAAGGAAAGAATGGAAAGCTCTGAAAATCCATCAGTCAAAATTCAAAAAGGGTTACAAGGATAGTCAAGACAGTCGAGTGTTGCACGGTCAAATTTCATGTTTCAGAATTTTTGAGTGCAAAATGTGTAAAACGAAAGAGATCACTATGGGGCAGTTCAACTGTCGCTTTGTATATTTGTAGAATTTTGAAAAAGTGGCTAAGTATGGAATAGGGAAATTGCTAATTGAATGTGTAGAAATAAGATCTTAAATATAATTTCCAATTGCTAATTGCAAAGGGGCACGAGCACAGGAAACAACGACTATGGACTGAATGTTTCTTCAACCCACCAAACTGACGATCCACCAAAGAAATTTGAACAAATGGAAAAGTATGGAAAGCGAACAGATGGGATTCAAAATGGGGTGACAATGGTTCCACTAAATATGTCAGGACCCGACGGTTAAATTTTATTTATCGGAATTTTTCAGTGCAAAAATGTGCACCATGGAAGAGGGCATGATAGGTGGGCCATAATATGGAAGAGGGTATGATCTAAGAATGGCTGCAAATTTGTATATCGCGGAAGTGACGATACTATTCACAGGCCATGGAACAACAAAAGTCCAATGTAGACACTGCCTAGCGAAAATTGGTGGTTGGAGAAGTTTATGGGTATGGAATGCGGAGGCATTTGGTCGGTGTCATGATAAAAGAGCATGAGTGCAGCTGTGAAACCACAACACTGCCCATGTGCTAAGCAATGTTGACCCGACTAGCGCATAATTCCATCTGTCAATTTGTATCTCGTGGAACTCTGGGTGCTAGTTGTGGGACACGGAACAAAAGAGGGTCAATTTAAAGAAAGGGGAAGTGGTCGTTGGAAACGCATGTATTCGCGAAGTTGCGGAGCAAGGCATTTTCCAAAGAAAAATGATTAAGTAACCAGGAAAAGAAACTAGAGGGAATAAAAGAGTGGGAAAATAGAAAGGTGGAAGACAATTTTCGTAAGTGTGAATTTTTTTCAAAGAAGCCCCATTGTTCCAACCCATCCGCACACAAAAAAAAAAGATTGCATCTCCTTTCAAATGAATACTTGGAAAGGATAACATACTTGTGCGCAAATATTAGTTTAATTCATAGTAATGACAAATCTTCTCTGGATTTGCAGACATTAATGACAATCTTAACGGTTCCTGCATAATGGATACTAGCATTAAATTTTAATTATTGCATATCTGAAAACAAGTATGAAGGCAACAGTGATAGAGAAACTGATTCCAAGAAATACCGAAGTATGGAAAGTTGTTGTGCAGGTTACAAAATAAAAACGATAGAAGATATACCCAGGAGACGTGAAGGGTCTATGGTCATATTGCATCTTAGCGACAGATAACAGTCATCAATTTATGTGTCACGGAATTTGTAAATTGACAAGTGGACCCGCGCCTTGGCTGGGTCAACATTGCACTTTCATTGTTCTGTGTCCTCCAAATAACACTCGGAGTTCCGCGATATATAGATTTACAGATGGAATCGAGGGTTGGCAGGTTCAGGATTGCCATTGTTTAGGGATGACAATTGCTATCAACTATCTCACATATCTAAAAACATTATTTTCAATACTAAATTATTAATATTACATATTGATATTGTAGAATTTTATTAGACAAGAAAGTTTGTACAATCTGGTCAGGCAAGTTATTTAAAATTTTTGCGGCAGATGAACAATACATAGTAGACATGTACTTTTATAAAGTATGGACATGAGATTTTATAGAGTATATGTGGATCCCTCATTCCATACTTAGGCACTTTTTCACACTTTTTCAATTGCAGATTCTCGGCCTGGCGGGCTTAAAATTGAGCCTCTATTGTTTCGTGTCCTACAAATAGCACCCACACTTCCACGATATACAAATAGACAGGTGGACTTGTGGGTTGGTTGGTTGAACATTGCACTTTTATTGTCCCATAACATTCCATATTAATTCCATATTTAGCTAGTTTTTTAGATCAGGGCCTCTCGGGCTGGCGGGAAAACAATTGGGCCTCTATTGTTCCACGGTCTACAAATACCACCCAGAATTCTGTGATATACAAATTCAGAAGAAAACATATGGTAAATTATTACTGTTAAATTTTGATATTGCAGAATTTAATTAGACGAGAAAGTTTGTATAATCCGGTTGGCTAAGTGATATAGAAGTATTAAAACAAACGAGCAATACATAGTAAGCAGGTTCTTTTATAAAGTATGGAGATGAGATTTTATAGAACATACGCGAATGCCTCATTCCATACTTTGGCATTTTTTGGATGGTGGGTTCGCGGCCTGGCAGGCTGAAAATTGAATATCTATTGTTCTGTGTCCTACAAATAGCACCTACACATTCACGATATACAAATTGACAGGTGGACTTGTAGAGATGCGTCTATATAAAGTACGGACATGAGATTTTATAGAGCATATGCGGATCCCTCATTCCATACTTAGGCACTTTTTGGATCGCGGGTTCGCGGCCTAGCAGGCTGAAAATAGAGTCTCTATTGTTCTATGTCCTACAAATAGCACCCAGACTTCCGCGATATACAAATTGATAGGAGGACCTATGGGCTATGAAAAATGAACAATACATAGTAGACATGTACTTTTATAAAGTATGGACATGAGATTTTATAGAGAATATGTGGATCCCTCATTCCATACTTAGGCACTTTTTCGATTGCAGGTTCTCGGCCTGGCGGGTTGAAAATTGAGCCTCTCTTCTTCTGTTTCCTACAAATATCACCCACACTTTCGTAATATACAAATAGATAGGTGGACTTGCGGGTTGGTTGGTTGAATGTTGCACTTTTATTGTCTCATAGTGATTCTGTATTGATTCCATATTTAACCATTTTTTTGGATTGGGGGCTCTCGAGCTGGAGGGAAAAACATTGGGCGTCTATTGCTCCACAGCTACAAATACCACCCAGAATTATGCGATATACAAATTCAAAAGCGGACCTATGGTAAATTATTACTGTTAAATATTGATATTGCAGAATTTAATTAGGCGAGAAAGTTTGTACAATCTGGTTGACCGAGTGATATAAAATTATTCGGACAAACGAGAAATACATAGTAAACATGTGCTTTTATAAAGTATGGAAATGAGATTTTATAGAACATATGTGAATGCCTCATTCCATACTTGAGCAGTTTTTGGATGGCAGGTTCGTAGCCTGGCCGGATGAAAATTGAATATCTATTGTTCCGTGTCCTACAAATAGAACTTACACTTCCGCGATATACAAATTGATAGGCTGACTTGCAGAGATGATTCTATATAAAGTATGGAAATGAGATTTTATAGAGCATATGCAGATCCCTCATTCCATACTTAGGCACTTTTTGGATCGCGAGTTCCCGACCTGGGGGGATGAAAATAGAGTCTCTATTGTTCCGTGTTCTAAAAATAGCACCCAAACTTCCGCGATATACAAATTGATAGGAGGACCTATCGTCAGTTCGTAGCCTGGTGTGATGAAAATTGAGTATCTATTGTTTCATGTTCTACAGATAGCACCTAGACTTCCACGATATACAAATTGACATGTAGTCTTGTGGACATGAGTCTATATGAAGTATGGACATTAGATTTTACAGAGCATATGCAAATCCCTCATTCCATACTTGGGCACTTTTTGGATCACGGGTTTGTGGCCTGGCATGCTAAAAATAGAGTCTCTATTGTTCTGTGTCCTACAAATACCACCCAGACTTTTGCGATATAAAAATTGATAGGAGTACTTGCGGACTACTTCGTTGAGCATTGCATTTTTATTATTCTATAGCGATCCTGTACTAATTCCATATTTAGTCACTTTTTTTTTACCGAGGGCTCTCAAGCTAGATGGTTGAACATTACACTTTCATTATTCTGTACCCTCCAAATAACACTTGGACTTCCACGATATGCAGATTCATAGATGGACTCGAGGGCTAGCAGGTTCGAATTTTCCATTGTTTACGGATGGAAATCTCTATCAACTATCCAATATATCAAAAAACATTATTTTCAATACTAAATTATTAATATTACATACTGATATTGTAGAATTTAAGCAGAGGACAAAGTTTGTCCATTTTGGTGGACCGACTGATATAAAAGTTTTCCGACAAATGAGCAATACATAGTAAACATGTACATTTATAAACTATGGACATGAGATTTTATAGAGCATATGCCCATTCCTTATTCCACACTTAGGCACTTTTTGGATCGCGGGTTCGCGACCTGGCGAGTTGCAAATTGAGGTTTTATTGTTTCGTTCCCTACAAATAGCACCCAGACTTTCGCGATATACAAATTGACAGGCCGACTCGGTCTGGTTGACTGAACATTCAACTTTTATTGTCCCCTAGCGATCCCGTATGAATTCCATATTTATATTTTTTTTTTATCAAGAGCTCTAGGGCTGGTGGGTTGAAAATTGGGCCTCTATTGTTCCTCTCTGTACAAATACCACTCACAATTCCACGATATACAAATTGACAAGTGGACTTGCGCGCTGGCTGGCTCAACATTGCAGTGTCATTGTTTCCTATCCTCCAAATAGCACTCAAAGTTCCACGATATACAGATTGGCAGATGGACTTGAGGGCTGGCGGGTTCAAGTTTGCTATTTTTTACAGATGCTAATCCCTATAAACTATCTAACATATCTAAAAACATTATTTTCAATACTAAATTATTGATATTAAATTTTGTTATTGCAAAATTTAATTAGATGAGAAAGTTTGTACAATCTGGTCGGGCGACTGATATAAAAGTTTTTCGACAAACAACCAATACATAGTAAACATTTACTTTTAGAAAGTATGGACGAGATTTTATAGAGCATATTTGGATTCCTCGTTCCATACTTGGGAACTTTTTTATCGTGGGTTCTCGGTCTGGCGGGCTGAAATTTGAGCCTCTTTTGTTTCGTGTTTTGCAAATATCACCCAGACTTCCGTGATATACAAATTGGCAGGCGGACTTGCGGACTCCATGTCTGGAGGGTTCAAGATTTCAATTGTTTAGGGATGCTCATCCTATCTAATTTTATCTAAAAACATTATTTTCAAATACTAAATTATTAATATTAACTATCCATATTGTACAAGTGAATTACATTAAATTATTAAAGGATGTTAATGCAACAACCCTAAGTATTTAATCAATTGCCATTATTTAAATAATCTTTTAATGTATATTAGTTCAATCAATTAATTAATTAATTGTCCTGGTTAAATATTTGTTGAATCTAAAATGGTTTAATTAATTAATTTAATGATTAAATATTTGTTTAATAAAATCTAGTTTAATAAATTATTAATTATTATTTGGTATCATAAGATCAACCCATTAATGATAAGGGGATAAGGTGGTTGACACCTAATTGAGGGAGGGTATTTGAAAATTAAATGGAGGGAGAAGGCGGTGAATGATGGAAGGGAGGATATGGCAAGGGGGGAACATTATTTTGGGGGGGAGGGTATTACGAGCTTTGTTTGGAAGATTTGGTGGAGGTTTTGTGGAGGAGCTTATGGTGGTTTGTTGAGGATCTTGTTGTAGGTCTGTCACAGGGGGCACCAGGGTTGCTGGGGATTTTGGGCTCGGAGAGCCAGGAAACCACAAGGGTTTCTGGAGCTAGGGAGCCGAAGAGGCTTTGTTCCTAGCTGGCTGGGAGGAAAAGATTTAGTTTTCGGGCAGTTTCAAGCAGTTTGCAACAATAGGAAAGAAAGGGACAAACTTCTTCTTCAAGAGGTATTTTTCTAGTACTAATTTTGTTCAGAATGAAAGTTATGATATGAATTTATGTATGGAAAATGTGTAATATGTTGTGTAATTTGTTATGTGACTATTTTGGACTGTATAAAATGAGAATTTAATATTTAGCTGGTTAATTTGCTAGAAATTCAACATAAATTAGTTAGTTTTGTTGTAATGCAAACATAAATAGAAATTTGATGTCGTGTTAAAGAAAGGAAAAGTAATTTGGATTATAAATTTACCATTTAACTTTGAAGCCTTAGTAAAGGGTCTTACACATGGAATCAGAGCACTAGCTTAAAATCTGGGGCTAAGGGCCTACCTACCCACCCATACTCTTAACTCTTGACTGAAAGCTATGTTATGTGTCATGTAAAGAACCCTAAAACCTACAACCTGAAATCCTTCAATTACAACCCTAAAACCCTCTAAAACTTTAAAAATGTTGATTTAAAATTGTTGACCTGTATAAGTGAAATCCTTCACCTGTACAAGTGAAATCCTTGAAAGGAGTTAGATAGACAGAAATGATTAGACACATCTAAATAATCTTTATATGAAAATATATATTGGACTGTAAATATTACTCCACCCATTTTAAATTAATTCAAACCCTTTTTAAATTAATTCAAATCAGCAAAAATTCGATCAGAATTTTGAAGAAATTGGAACTGTAACTTTCTTTGCTTAAAAATACCCATGCTCAAGTTTCATATTGATTTTGTAAACTTTTGGGCTTGGAGCTTATGATCCAATAATACCAATGGCCTATTTGGGCACCTAACTACAACCCAACTCATCACCAACGCTAATTATAATTGAGTAAAAAACATAGTGATTTGAGTTTGGGCTTGGCTCCCAATGCCTCCATCAAAAACCCAGACCCAAAATCCCCACTCAATCACTGCAAACAATGCCTACTGCATTGGAATCTACTCCATCCTAATACACTAGTGACCATAGGCATTAAGCTATAAAACTTGGCTATTATGATTCTATGGTGCAATTTTCACTGCAAAATGATGGCACCATTGATCACTTACACATGTTGGAGTTATGTAAGATGGCTACTCCTACCCTGCAGGAAGCATGGATGTTGTAAGACTGCAGTATTGAAGCATTCATAATTACAAATCCCCATCACCATTTCTCGTCTTTCAGTGTCGAACACCACTCATGAGCTAAAATAAAACTCAATACCCTCAAAAGGCTCATGCAGCTCCATGGATCTGCATCATTTCATGGATTCTACCACGTCCTAATCAAACCCAAATCACATAATAGCATAAACAGATGCCCCAAAATAACAAAATCCATATAATTACAATACTGAAACTTCACACAACCCCACTGAAGCCCATAAAAAACACCACGAAAAATCATTTATTAGAAACACCATGAATTCGTTAAACTATTAAGGTGGGTATAGTAGTTGGGAAGAATTGAACAAACATGGAAAACTAAATAAAATAATAAAAACCCAACATAATACAGTTTTGAGGAATTTCTAAGTCCAGGAATTGGTGGGCGGGGTTTGCCAATATGATCATCGCTCAGCAAGCGGAGCTCTTCCTTTTCGAGTTCTTGTTTGCAGACATGAATACTGTCGGAGATGTTGTGCTTCCACCCAACCTTCACACGTTTCACGCCCAGGAGATTCTTGGGCCCTATTTCCTGCAAATTGCTCTTCAGAATGTGCATTTACAGCGTGGCCTTCCACACCCTACATAGTAAAATTTATATATATATATATTGGGGATTTAGCACCCGAGAGATAAAAATGACATACCAAAATCCACAAACAATCACATGTGTTGATTCACACAAGCCAAGATCAAGGCGCAAGCATGGAGCCTAAGAGGCATAGCTTACAAATACAAATTGCATGCCAAATTTCCAAGTCACATGACAGTGAAACTTACAGCACCACCCAACACAATTCAGAGACTAGCGCAACATGCCCAAGCTGCAAGCCACATGGAGAAGGAACCCACGATGAAACCTTTCTTTTCTCTACGTGTCGGGTGGGCAATTCAAATCTAAACATATGCCCAATTTCAAAGCACACCCAACACTAAAACTTAAATCTTAGGCTGAGAATTTCAGACAATTTATATGTCATATGCTGCTGGTGGGTGAATTCTTTCAGGGTTTCCTGATGTTTGATTTGCGACAGAGATTTGAACAGTAGGCAGGAAAGTCTCTATGTGCACAAATTCTAGCGCATCAAACACGAGGTCACAGCCATAAGAAAACCCCTGCTGCAGTTGTAGAAATGGGAGATGTGACAAGGGAGGTAGGGAGCCTTAGGGTTTGGTGGCAAGCGAATGTAGGGTTTGGGAACTGAGAGCGGGGGAAGAAGGGAATGTGGGCCTCATGCGAGGACCCACGATGCCCTACTTTCAAAAAAAATTCAAATTATTTTTAAATAATTTTTTTTGTTGTTGTTGTTATATTTTATTTTAATTATATTTATTTTTGTTTGTTTAATTTTAAATTAATTGTAATTATTTTAAAACATGATTTATTTATTTTTATTTTTTTTTAAATTTAATTGTTTTATTTAGGGTAAAGTTTAATTATCTTAATTATTTAAAAATTTAATTGTTTTTATTAGTCTAAAGTTTAAAATGTAATTAAAATTAAAATTAATCAAATTTAAAATATAATTAAAATTAAAATTTGGTTAATTTAAATTTTAATTATCCCAATGGGTTTGATTTTAAAATTTAAAATTTTATTTCAACTAATGATATTAGTGATTAATTAGGTAGTGACTAATTAATTAGACCAATTAATTAAAGTAATTAATTAAGTACATATTTAATGATTAACTATGTTCAAAATCACATTAAATAGTTTTAAACGAAAATTTTAAGGACTTAAACCATGACACGGGGGGAGGGGGCTTCATGCACACTGGGAAGGTAAGTTAGAGGAATAGGCAAGTGTGGTACAGTGCTAGTGTAACTACCAGGCGAGAGGGTCAGTAGTTTTCTTAGGCGAAGACATCGAGCTTAGATGCTTTAACCCTAACCTAGCCACTTCCCCTAAAGAGAGTAACGTCTATTTACAAACAAGTAAAAAAAACTTATGCCTAACCCTATTTTCAAGTTTAAGTTGCACAAATGTGAATTGCCTTAGACTCTCTCTGACAAACTTTTGGTTGATGCAGATTCAATTATACAGGATGGTCAGGACTGGACGAAATCGAGGCAGAGGGGCATCGCCGTTGGGATCGCTAGCACCGCCACCACCATCGCCTAAATTAGCTCTCATTCTGTGCTCTTTGGAGTCCATAAAGGAGACTCTAAAGGGGCATCAGCCAATAGGGATCGAAGTGGATCTCCCACCATCTGGAACGGGTAATCCTAAAGTGTTAAGGGATTCAGGGGGAGGGCCTCCACCTGTAGGCATCACTAGAGAACTGCAGAAGATCAAAATTATAGAGTTTGTCAGGCGCCATGCCAGTGAACGTGCAGAGGCATGGTTGGAAGGAATGGCAAGACGTTTCACCTTAAGAGACTATGCTTCCACATCAAAGGCGAAAATAGTGATTCTTCAGTTGAGGGACAGTGCCTTGAATTGGTGGGGCAACTTGGAGAGGCAGTTGCACCTTACCCCAGACACCGTATCTTGGGAACTTTTTGAGGAAAGGTTCCGAAGGAAATATCTACCATCTTACTATGAGGAACAACAGGTGGGAGCATTTCATGCCTTAGTACAGGGGAATAGGACCGTGGAAGAGTATGAGATCAGGTTCATGGAGTTGGTGAAATATGTTTCATACATGGATAATGAACAACGACATGCAGAACTCTTTGTCTATGGGTTAAACCCTAAGATAAGGGCCATGGTACAGATGTGAAAACCATATTCAGTAGTGGAAGCAGTTGAAAATGCATGTTATGCTGAGGAACACATGAGCTTAAATGGAGGTATGTGATCGACCTTTCCACATCATCCTAGATTTGTCGGGCCCCTAGGACCTTCTCTACGGGAGGGAGCTGTAGGCCACCTCCTTATGGTAATAGAGTCACACCAAGGATAGTCACCACAGGTATTTCAATGGCAGCGAGTACAACATCCCAGTCATCATCAATGACATAAGCAAATTCATGATCATCTTAGGAAACAACTGGTAGGGGCAAGGGTTCCAGGGGAAGGTACTCATTTCAGAGACTGTCATGGAGCAGTGTGCAAGTTCAATCTTGTGTTACATGTTGGGGATGTGGAGGACCCCATTACCAGCATGACTGCACAGAGTTGCAAGTAGGATTTGTGCATAGAGAAGGAAAGGCCCTGATGGGAAGAGAAAGTTGCAGCCACTAGATTTATGCAGCAGTCATTAATCGCCAGGTAGAACATCAATCCACGGTGGTGGAATCATCAGGTATGCTAAATCATATCAATGCTAAAATTTTATTTGAATCTGGTGCTACAGATATTTTCATTTCACCATCTGCATTAGGAAAGAGTGGGTTGGAAACCTATGAGCATGACAACTTTAAACAAGTCAAGATGGCTTTGGGAAAAAAAAAGCGGTAGGACCTAGCATTGATAATTGTCTAGTAGACCTGGGATTGTGTACTACCAGGTTGAAGGTATATGTCTGTGACATCCCCAAAAAATAAAGTATTTTTGAAATTTAAAATTTGTTGGAAAATTATTCTGTTTTTAGTAAATTCAAATTTGGAAAATTTTTGCCATATATGGAAATTCTGAATTTCGAATTTGATAATTGTAATAAATTATTATGACTGTTGGATAGAGATTTGATTTGACCCAACTAGCTATTTAACTATGACACTTGTATGAAAACATAATATTTTATATTAATTGCAGCAGTGCAAATGGAACAACCATGTTAAAAAATCAGTTGGTCATGACTCCATGAGTGGGGAACATGTTGGAACTACCTCTGGGTTGATTGTTACAAGTGGTAAATTAGATATTTGGACATTGGTAGCCCCTAAAAATATGGGATTTAGAAAGATGCAAAAATTGCCAAGGGGGAAGAAAGACCTAGGCAAAAAGAATTGTTTTATTATATAGCATATGTGAGGAGGTAGGATGTTGTCGAGTATGTTCAGGAAAAGAGACTATTGATTTTTCTTGCTGTTATGAACACTATTGATGGAGTGTGAGGCAAGAGGAATCTGTTGGAGTTGAAGGACATTGTTGAGGAGGAGTTTTCCAAGTTTGCCCTCATGGATTCATGGTCAAGCTAGGGGGTGAATCGGGAAAGTGATTTGGCTGCCCTATTCTACGGTTGGGAGGAACGTGGTTGTTCCTTATGTTTTCTAGTGAATTGATTAAGATGTGTTATCCTAATCCTCCTCGGTTTAAATCATTACATTGTTAAATGGCTAGTGTAATGCATCAGTTAATTCTGAATTGAATAATATTATGGACGAAAGATCGAATAGAGTGTTATTATCTATGTTGTATCTTATTACTGGGTAAATACTAATTTCCATCAATCCACTAGTTGCGAGAATATGCCTGGTTAAGTCCTGAAAGAATCCCACAACCAAATGGTACTTACATAATTGTACTAATTAAGTGTGCAATGAAAATGAGAATTGAATAACGAAAATATACATATATATAGACGTATGTTTACTTTCTTGAAGGTTATGATACACACAGAAATATAATAAGTAAATGAGATCCCTTTCTTATACACATTAAATAATTATGATTTAATAGGGGATATCTAGGTATGCTAACACCTAGGATATAATTATGTATGGAAATAACCAAACGAATTGAAAAATTCTCTACAGGAAATTCTACAGTACACAAATTATAAATATTTCAATAGGTATTCATAAGAATTTGTAAGCTGACTAGGTCTAGTTAATTACATGTTAAAGTACTGGAATAAATTGGAAATAACATTGTTTAACACAGAGGAAATTCTGGAACTAAATACGAAGGGAGCGAACGCCCCAAATGAAATCTAAGACATTCTGGAACCCTTAAGGTATATATATGTTCTGGTAAAATTCACAATTTTATAAACAACAACAGAAATCGCCTCTGTATCTGTAATATTCTGATAAGTAATGAAATAAAAAAAAGGAGAAAACAAAAGACTCTACTCGATTATAATGAAGTTGTTTGCCTTTAAGAAGTTACATTAATATCAGAATAAATTACTAAGCTTTGACAGTCAGAAATTTAATCGTTCTGTATTTTTTTTTTCACTTTCATCTTGTGACATACAAAGAGAAGAGTCCTGAACCTTAAATAATTAAATACAAGCAAATCAAGAGCCCAGAATTAGGGTATGTCTAAACTACGCAACTTTTGTAATTATAATTAATCTATATTGTATATTATTACAATAATTATTTTCTTGCTAAATAAGAATCGATGTTCAAACTGGGTACATTACAGTTTTAGGCCGAGAAAGTTCAACTTTTGCATCTGGGAAAATTAAATCCCGAAGGGTTTTGTTTTAAGGAACTCGAGTACCTTTTCCCACGAAAATATGGTCGAACTTTCGAAGGTTCGAAAGCTTCTATCCTGCAAAGAAATTAAGAAATCGTCATTAGCATTTGGAATTGGATATTAAAGTGTTTATAGGAAGTGAATATAATTAAATTGTCGAGGTAGATGTTTATAGTGAACCAAATTTAAAGAAAAAAAAAGCAATAAAAATCAGAATTATACTTAACTTGGCCATAGTACAGGCCGTCCCTCACATCATAACAAAGGATTTCACCCTCGAACTTGATGGGGAAAGGAATCCAATATCGATCTGATGGGTACCTCGCAAAAACAAATTAGATGCCCCATCATTCGTATTGTATACATCCCTCAAAAACTTACTCACTGAAGTAAAATAGGGAAAGACTGTTAGGGTTTAAATTAATCAAGAACTACAACATGAAACTCAATATGTACATCTGACCAAACCCGAGAATCCAACAAAATAGCAATCACACTTTTTCTAAATGATATAAGTGCCAGGAATTGTATTATCGGTTTACTATATCACCAAAAGTATTTCTTTAGAACCGTTTTGGACATAGAGCTACCCTTTTCCTTACTTACTGAACGAAAATCCCTTTCATGTATCTCTCAAACTAGTGGGTGGACTATCACGAGTTATATTTTTCTCTCAACATTCAAAGACTTGTTCTCGGCACGACTCTATCGTAGCAAGTTTTTATTCAGAGATTATTGCTGCGGTGGAAATTTGTACAGGGGTCTGAAACGTAGATAACAAGAGTTTTTGAAAGGGTCGAACTAAAAGATGAAAGGAAGGATACGACGAAACCATCAATGAAGCACAACCCCTTATCCCACTAGATATACTATGCCAGAATGTAGATATAAGAGTAATGGAAGTACAACGAAGAGGACCCAAAAGGTTTTGGAGTCTTTCATTACCAAAGGGAAGTTTCCCCTATAGCATTCGTAACTGGGATTGTAAGACAAATAACAAGCCATGGGAAGTAAATTGTCAAAGGAGAATCATAACCAGAGCTATAATCAGAAAGGAACTCTTCCACTTTAAGGAAAGTCGAGTATTTTCTTTCAAAATTTTTAAGGTTACAGGAGGGTCGTGAACTTACCAGAGTGAACGGGTAAGGACGCTTGGTTTCCACCTGGTGGGAAACTCTGTGCATTCAAATCTTCCCTCATGAAGGAAATACAGAAGTGCTTGTGGGAACAGGAAAAATGAAAAGACTATGTGAATGCCGATGGAATGACATTTAAACCTAAGAGTTCCCTTATTACGCATGCTCCTATCGACCAAGGGGTCAAGTGAAACTGTCATTTTTCACACTCACACAAGAATTAATTAAAGGCTAGACCAGAGATTTAACTCATGCCTGACGAGATTTTGACCTCAAACTAAAGGCGCATGAACTAAGGAGGGACACCTCCCAACTTGACTAACTAGAAATGGTGAACTACATCTGTGGTGAGACCTGTCAGTATCTCATCTGAAGAGAACCATCGTGCAGTTGAGATATCACACAGTTTAGTTAGGGTTACCTAAATTTTTTCGGATGGAGTCTCACAGTTATAAGCTCTTATATAAATAGCGACTGACAGATCGGTAACCAACCATGGGACTTAGTTTAGAATCTTGGACTATAAAGAACAATTCTAGTACTTAGGTTAAGCCTACAACCTATTTTCTAAGGTAAGTATCCTGATTTACATTATGTTGTGGATTGTTTTGAACCTTGCTCCTTTTAAAAGACTATTGAGATCCCCTTGCGTATAAGTTTAAGAATTATTTTTGCATAGGGAAGAATTCTAGGATCATGAATCCTAAGTCCTCCATAGTCCAAGTTTAGTATAGTATATATATGATATGTATGAATGTTTGGAAGATTTAGGACTTATGGAATTGTTAGAGTAATGGGTGGTTATCTTAGCATGACCAGGATCCCTATGTGTTGGGATCGATAAAAATGCCAACATGGATAACCATAATACAAGAAACTTATCAAAGTTTAATAGTAGAGAAAAAATTGTCATCTTATCCTAAGAACGAAACTATCAAGTTAATTAGGATTAATGTTCCAAAGAAGAATTTTTTTTTATGTCGAAATTTAGGTATATTACATATGGTATCAAAGTGAAAGGTGACAACACTGGACCTGAACAAGGCCACATTATTTGTTTAACATATATTACGATCTATGCAAAACTAATAAACCTTTTTGTTACAAACAAAAAACATTTATGTTTGTGTAAATTATGGCAACTCAAGATGATGCAGAAATCAGAATGGAAGGAAATCCAGAACAGGGACCTCATGCAGATCCAAGATAGAATAGTGACGTAAGTTCTCCTACAAGAGTACTGGAAACAATGAAGAATATTATTGTTGAGCTACAGGTTTTCAAAGAAGACAATGATAAATTGAAGAAAGCATAACAGGAACAACAAGAGATAAATGAAGTCTTGCTGCGCAGTATAGTGACCAAGAAAATCCCAAAGGACGATAACCATGACGAAGAGGTCAGAAAAAGGGCCTCCAAGAACTCTGGGCTAGAAACAGAAAAAGGAGACAGTTTGTCTGAAGGAACACCTTCAGTTGAAGAAAAAATTAAAACAGACAGAAAAAGAAAACAAGTAGACCACCTTGAAGGAGAATTTTAAAAATATTAAACCAGCTACCT
The DNA here is from genome assembly GCA_032191745.1 of Picea mariana. Taxonomy (NCBI): domain Eukaryota; kingdom Viridiplantae; phylum Streptophyta; class Pinopsida; order Pinales; family Pinaceae; genus Picea; species Picea mariana. Next base: position 112,256 of record JASDQU010504568.1, on the reverse strand, counting down.
TTGATGGAAAATATAGGACAGGAGAAGAAGTTGAGGCATGGTTGTTAGACATCAAAAAATACTTCCAGATCTACAATTATTCTAGCAATATGAAGGTCAGAATAGCCATCTACAATCTGAAAGGGAAGGCCAACATTTGGTGGCAAGACCTGAAATTGGCCAAAGGCCTAAAGGAGAAACTGTTGGAATGGTCTGACTTTAAGAAGTATTTCAAGAAACAGTACCTTTCTGAAAGCTATTATGAAAGGAAAAAGAAATAATTTTATGAGTTACAACTCAGACAGATGACGATGGAGATCCTTATAAATAAATTTCTGGAACTACTAAGGTTTGTATTATACATCCGAGAGGATAAGGTAAAAATCCAACGATTCTTAAGCTATTTACCACAGTCCTACAGGGACAGAATCGAGTTTGACAACCCCAAATTATTGAATGAAGTATTTAGGAAAGAATGAATGTGCTACGACTAGTACAAATAGAGGGTAGAGCTTCCCAAAGCTTGGAAGGATAAGAAACAAGATTGAATGAACCAATGGAAGAAGGGATACTAGCCAAATCCTTATCGGAATGCAGCAAAAAGATTTTTGAGAAAGGATTTTCACTCCAATCATCCGAATACGCAAGGCAGCAGTAAACCAGTAAATATGGGAATGAAGAAGTTTGGGGATAGCCCCCGCAAGCCATTAAAGTGTTGGGAATGTGGAGAACCTCATCTAAGGAGGAACCGACCATGTTTAATTTCAGCAAACTGAACCGATGTTCATAATTTGCAGGAAGCCTTGATGGTGGTTGATGTGGGAAGAAGCCTGCATCGGATAAATACATCCATAGATGGCTGGAAAGATGACCACCATTCCTCTTTGTGAAAAATAAAGACGTTACTCTAAGACTATGTATCGATTACAAACAACTAAACAAAATGACCATTAAGAACAAATACCCTTTACCAAAGATAAATTATTTGTTCAATCAAGTAGGTGGGGCCAAGATCTTTTCAAAGTTGGATTTATGATACGACTATCATCAAGTGAGGATAAAAGACGAGGACATCAACAAAAAACTTTTCAAACAAGATATGGACACTACGAATTCGTAGTCATACCTTTCGGACTCACTAATGCACCAACCACGTTTATGTGTCTGATGAATAGTATTTTCAGTCAGTACTTAGACAAGTTCGTATTAGTATTTGTCAATGATATTCTAGTCTATTCTAAAACAGAGGAAGAACATGATGAACACTTAAGAATAGTTTTGCAGATGTTGAGGAAACACAAACTGTACGCCAAATTTGATAAGTGTGACTTTTATCAAAAGGAAATACAATATCTAGAACATGTAATTTCAGCAGAAGGCATTGCCATAGACCCTAAGAAGATAAAATCCATTATGGAATGGCCGGTACCTAAGGATGTAGCGGATATCCAGTCATTCATGGGAATCACCGGATATTACCGTAGATTTATAGAAGGGTTTTCCAAGATAGCCTACGCTATTACGTCACTACAAAATAAAGGGACCAAGTTTAACTGGTCACAGAAGTGTCAAGATAGTTTTAACAAACTGAATGAATTATTGACAACTACACCCATATTGAAGGTAGCAGACCCGGATAAAGACTTCACCATATGTGTTGATGCTAGTAAAGAAGGACTAGGTGGTGTCCTAACTTAGGAAGGACACGTTATCTATTATGAGTCCCAGAAATTAAAAGAACATGAGAAAAATTATGTCACTCATGACTTAGAATTGGCAGCAGTAATACACACCTTAAAAATGTGGCGACACTACATAATGGGCAGAAAATTTCTACTATTGACGGATAATAGCGGTGTAAAATATATGTTTAGCCAACCAGATCTTAATGCAAGACAAGCAAGAGGGCTAGCCTTCTTGAGCGAATTCGACTTCGAGGTCAGACATATCAAGGGTAAGGAAAATAAGGTAGCAGACGCTTTAAGAAGAAGAGTCCATGGGTTATTTGAGATAAATATTAGCAAGGCAGATAGTGATTTGGAACAAAGAATAAGGACAACAGGTACTAATGACGGAAATTACACTAAAATAATGGTAGAATTACAAAACAATATCGCAAACTTAGATAAACCAGATCTAAGTATCAACAAGAAGGGACTATTACGATTTAAAAACAGACTTTACATACTAGATTCAACAGAGTTAAAGGTAATAGTCTTGGACGAAGTTCATAAGAAACCGTATTATGGCCATCCAGGATACTAGAAAACAATAACAACCCTTAAAAAACTATTTTACTGGCCTAATATGAAGGGCAAACCAACAAAACACTTGACTAGGTGCCAATATTGTTAGGAGGTTAAGGACGAAAACCAGCATCCAGCCGGCCTATTACAACCATTACCAGTACCAGAATGGAAATGGGAGACCATATCGCTGAACTTTATAACAGGTTTGTCTAAAACTCAGAAACAGAATGATTATTTCATGGTGGTAATCGATAAAATCAGTAAGTTTGCACACTTTATTCCTGTAAAGTCTACTTTTAAAGCTATAAATATTGTTAAAATATTTATGAAAGAAATCTTTAGACTACATGGTATTCCTAAAATGGTGATTTCAGATAAAGATGTAAAATTCACATCCTCTTTTTGGAAGGAATTGTTTGCAAGGCTAAATACTAATTTGAATTTCAGTACCAGTTATCATCCACAAACGGATGGATAGACCGAAAGGACAAACCAAATCATATAGGATATGCTCTGCATGTACGTAATAACAAAACTGAACAAATGGGAGGACTATCTACACTTGGTAGAATTTGCATATAACAATGGGTACCAAACTTCGGCTAAGTTAAGCCCTTTCGAGGTACTGTATGATAGAAAGTGTACGACTCCAATTAGATGGGATAACCCGGCTGACAGAATCATGGTTGGACCAGAGATGCTCCAAGAAATGGAGAACATGGTAAGGAAGGTACAACAGAACTTAAAGGAAGCACAAGACAAACAAAAGAACTATGCAAATCAGAAAAGAAGACACTTGGAATTTCAGGTGGGAGACCATGTTTATTTGAAGGTCAAAGCTTCAAAAATTTCATTGAAGTTAGGGAACTGTGCTAATATGGCACCCAAGTTTTGTGGGCCCTTCGAGATACTAGCTTGAATTGGACCCATATCATGCCAACTTGCACTCCCACCTAATCTAACAATTCATAATGTATTTCATGTTTCTTTGTTGAAAAAGTATGTTCACGACCCCCCTCATATGATTGATTGGAACTTGGTGCACGTGGAACCTGAAGGCGAGTTCCAGGTGGAACCCCTGCATATTCTGGACCGGAGAGAAATAGCACTTCGGAAAAGAGTCGTCGCTCAGGTAAAGGTGCAATGGAAGCACTTTAATCTTGAGGAGGCCACTTGGGAGTTGGAGGGAGATTTGTGGAAATCTCATCCAATCCTGTTCCAAGAAAGGAATGAACACTAAGGATAGTGTTTTACTGAAGGGGGAAAGGATGTGACATCCCCCAAAAATAAAGTATTTTTGAAATTTAAAATTTGTTGGAAAATTATTCTGTTTTTAGTAAATTCGAATTTGGATTTTTTTTTCCATTTATGGCAATTTTGAATTTTGAATTTGATAATTGTAATAAATTATTACGACTGTTCGACAGAGATTTGATTTGACCAAGCTAACTATTTAACTGTGACACTTGTATGAAAACATAATATTTTATATTAATTGCAGGATGACAAATGGAACAGCCATGTTAAAAAATCAGTTGACCATGACTCCATGAGTGGGGAACATGTTGGAACTACCTCTGGGTTGATTGTTACATGTGGAAAATCAGATATTTGGCCATTGGCAGCCCCTGAAAAGAAGGGATTTAGAAATATGTGAAAATTCCCAAGGGCGAAGAAAGACCTAGGCAAAAAGGACGGTTTTATTATATAGCATATGTGAGGAGGCAAGACGTTGCCGAGTATGTTGGGGAAAATAGACTATTGATTTTTCTTGTTGTTATGAACACTACTGATGGAGTGTGAGGCAAGAGGAATCTGTTGGAGTTGAAGGACATTGTTGAGGAGGAGTTTTCCAAGTTCTCCCTCATGGATTCATGGTCAGGCTAGGGGGTGAATCGAGCAAGTGATTTGGCTGCCCTATTCTATGATTGGGAGGAACATGGTTGTTCCTTTTGTTTTCAAACAAATTGATTCAGATATGTTATCCTAATCCTCCTCTGTTTAAATCATTACATTGTTAAATTGCTAGTGTAATGCATCTTTTAATTCTGAATTGAATAATATTATGGATGGAAGATCGAATCGAATGTTATTATCTCTGTTGTATCTTATTACTGGGTAAATACTAATTTCCATCAATCCACTAGTTGCAAGAAAATTCCTGGTTAAGTCCTGAAAGAATAATTTTTGTGGGTTAGTTTATTGTTGTATAAGAGTGAAAGCGGTAGGCAAATCCCCACAACCAAATGGTACTTACATAATTGTACTAATTAAGTGTGTAGTGCAAATGGGAATTGAATAACGAAAATATTCATATATATAGATGTATGTTTACTTTCCTGAAGGTTACGATACACACATAAATATAATAAGTAAATGAGATCCCTTTCTTATACATATTAAATAGTTATGATTTAATAGGGGATATCTGGGTATGCAAACACCTAGGATATAATTATGTATGGAAATAACCAAACGAATTGCAAAATTCTATATAGGAAATTCTACAGTACACAGATTATAAATATTTCAATAGCTATTCATAAAAATTTGTAAGCCGACTAGGTCTAGTTAATTACATGTTAAAGTACTGGAATAAAATGGAAATAACACCATTTAACACAGAGGAAATTCTGGAACTAAATACGAAGGGCTCAAAGGCCCCAAATGAAATCTAAGACATTCTGGAACCCTTAAGGTGTATATATGTTCTGGTAAAATTCACAATTTTATAAACAACAATAGAAATCGCCTCTGTATCTGTAATAGTTTGATAAGTAATGAAATAAAAAAGAAGAAGAAAACAACAGACTCTACTCGATTACAATGAAGTTGTTTTCCTTTAAGAAGTTACATTGATATCAGAATAAATTACTAAGCTTTGACAGTCAGAAATTTAACCGTTCTGTATTTTTTTTTTTCACTTTCATCATGCGACATACAAAGAGAAGAATCTTGAACCTTGAATAATTAAATACAATAAAATCAAGAGCCCAGAATTAGGGTATGTCTGAACTATGCAACTACTGTAATTATAATTAATCTATATTGTATATCATTACAATAATTGTTTGCTTGCTAAATAAGAATCGATCTTCAAACTAGGTACATTACGGTTTCAGGCCGAGAAACGTCAACTTTTGCACATGGGACAATTAAAACCCGAAGGGTTTTGTTTTAAGGAACTCGAGTACCTTTTCCCACGAAAAGATGGCCGAAGTTCCGAAGGTTCAGAGACTTATATCCTGCAAAGAAAACAAGAAATCGTCATTAGCATTTGGAATTGGATAGTAAAGTGTTTATATGAAGTGAATGTAATTAAATTGCCGAGGTAGAATGTTTATAGAGAACGGAATTTAAAAAAAAAAAAAGGAATAAAAATTGGAATTATACTTAATGTAATGTACCTCAAATTTACCAAAAAAAAATAAAATAGATTTCTATGACATAATTCAACTTCGTTTAAGCTTAGAATTTAAGAGAAGGTAAGATTCAATTCGATCCATAAAGACATCATTACACCAGTCTAGTTTACCTCGAATAGAAAATTGTCAAAGTAATCAGTTCTGCACATTTCATTATGCTTTTGATTGCAAGTCTGGATCTTCATGACTGCTAGACCAATAGGTAACTTGAATGTCTACTATGTGCGCGTGTAAAGATGATATTATCATTTTTACTGTAGGAAATTCACTTTAACTCTCTATTAACATCCGTACTTATTTCCACCTACAAGTAAGTATATACCCATAACTTTCTCCGTATAATAATTTAGGTACCTGTCATGCCCCGTACATAGTGACCTGTAATATGAACTGTTATTATTATACTTCTATCCCAGATGAATATCCTCCAACGTTCTCTACCAGTCCATACATTACAGTATTTGAGATGTTCCTATAACAATAATTCCTACTAAGTTCCTACAACTTTGTGAAGAAACAGAGGTCAATCGGGTTTCAGTGATCACAAATGCCGAACAAAAATGAAGGACCCTATTGTTTGCCAAAATCTGAAATACGGAGAAAATATGGGCCAGCACTTCAGGATTTTGGGGTTCGGGGTTTCGCGAGTACAAAAGCCAAACATCAACACACACAACAAGTCCTGAAATTGCAAAAGGTGACCAGTACTTCAGGATTTTGGAGTTCAGGATTTCGCGACTATAAGTGCCCAAACAACACACAACAACTTCCAAAAATGTGAAAAGGGAAAGGTAGGATTCGCATTTCGGGGTTTTGGGGTTCAAAACTTCATGAGTTCCGGTGTCCAAACATCAACATAAACAAACCTTAAAAAATGTGAAAAAAAGGAAAGAAAGGTGAGACCCATATTTCAAGATTTCGGGGTTCAGAACTTCGCAAGTTCTAGTGTCCAAATATCAACATAAACAAACATTCAAAAATGCGAAAAAGGAAAGGTGGGTCCCACATTTCAAGATTTCAGGGTTCGGAACTTCACGAGTTCCAGTGTCCAAACATCAACATGAACAAACTTCTGAAATGCAAAAGAAAAGAAAGGTGAGACCCGTATTTCAGGATTTTAGGGTTCAAAACTTCACGAGTTCCATAGCCAAACATCCAACGTACAACAATTCCTGAATTGCAAAAAAGAAAGGAACTAACATTTCAGGATTTCGAGATTTGGGGTTTCGGGGTTTCAAATGCCAAACAACAACACACAACAACTCTTGAATTCTGAAAGGTGAAAGGGTATGGGACCAACACTTCGGGATCTCGGGATTCGGGATTTCGGGGTTTGGAAAAGAAAGGGAACTTCCTATAATGTAACCAACAAGTCTCGAATGCCGAAATCCACATTATTTTCATAATTCTAAGATTTTTGCCTTGTATTGTTATTCTTACTTTCGTTCTGTGAAATAGTAGGTGTAGAAGGATTCAATATTCGTTTACTTATCAGAATTCCAAAAATCTAACTTCTGAGTTTTAGACGCATATAATCTATAAAAGGGGTAAAATAGGGTAACAGGTTCTGTAAAAGGTAACTCCTATTATGTTCACTTAGAGCCTCTTTAAACAATGCATTAAATGTCAACAATACTAGATCTGTGAATCTATGTAAATACATGAATAAGAATATCATTCCCTCAGAGTTTGGAAAATATAATTAATGATCTGAGGGATCAGAGTTTGGTTTCAGGGGGTTCCCAGAATTCTTTAACTTTTCAAATCTTATACATCTAGTATTTTGACTTCAGATTAAACCTAACTCGTAGATGGACCGACTTTCTTAAACTCAACAATGTCCTTCGATTCCAACAATTGTCCTCTTGCCTCACACTTACTCAACAATGCTCATAACAGCAACGCAAATCTATTTCAGCAGGCTCCTCTTGCCTCACACTCAATCCATAGTGTTCATAACAGCAAGAGAGCTCAAAAAATATTTTCCCCATCATACTTGGTAGCGTCCTACCTCCTCACATATGTTATTTATCAACTTTGCCCAAGTCTTTTTCCCTCCTTTGGGGATTTTCGCAACTTTCTTAATCCTTGATTCTCAGGGGATGCTAATGGACAAATCTCTAATTTTCCACTTGTAATAATCATCCCAAAGGTAGGTCCAACTTGTTCCCCACTCATGAAGTCATGGTCAGATGATTTTTAACATGGTTGTTCCATTTGTCCTCCTGCAGTTAATATAAATATTTTGTTGTGATACAAGTGTCATAATCAAATAGTTAGTTGAGTCCAAATAGATCTTTTCCCAACAGTCATAATAATTAAATACAATTATTAAATTCGAAATTTGGAATTTTCATAAATGGAAAAAATTTTCCAGATTCGAATTTGCCAAAAATGGAAATAAATTTCCAGCACATAAAAATAAAAATATTTTATTTTTGGGGGATGTCACATTCTTTCCCCCTTCAACAAAACACTGCCCTCAGTGTTCATTCCTTTCCTGGAACAGGATTGGATGAGATTTCTGCAAATCTCCCTCCAATTCCCAAGTGGCCTCCTCAGGACTAAAATGCTTCCATTGCACCTTTACTTGAGCGACGGCTCTGTTCCGAAGTGAAATTTCTCTCCGATCTAGAATGTGCAGGGGTTCCACCTAGAACTTGCCTTCAGGTTCTACCTGCACCAAGTTCCAATCAATCATATGAGTAGGGTCATGAATATACTTTTTCAACAAAGAAACATGAAATACATTATGAATTCTTAGATTAGCTGGAAGTGAAAGCTGATATGCTACGGGTCCAATTCGAGCTAGTATCTTGAAGGGACCACAAAACCTAGGTGCCATCTTGGCACAGTTCCCCAACTTCAGCGAGATTTTTCGGGCTTTGAACTTCAAATAAACATGGTCTCCCACTTGAAATTCCAAGTGTCTTCTTTTCTAATCTGCATAGCTCTTATGTATGTCCTGTGCTTCTTTCAAGTTATGTTGTACCATTTTACCATGTTCTCCATTTCTTGGAGTATCTTTGGTCAAACCAATGAGTCTGTCATCCGGGTTATCCCAGCTAATTGGAGTTGTACACTTTCTGTCGTACAGTATTTCGAAAGGGCTCAACTTAGCCGAAGTTTGGTACCCATTGTTATATGCAAATTCTACCAAGTGTAGGTAGTCTTCCCACTTGTTTGGTTTTGTTCTTACATACATGCAGAGCATATCCTCTATTCTTTGGTTTCTCCTTTCGATCTATCCATCCGTTTGTGGATGATAACTCGTACTGAAATTCAAATTAGTATTTAGCCCTGCAAAGAATTCCTTCCAAAAAGCGTATGTGAAATTTTACGTCTCTATCTAAAATCACCATTTTAGGAATACCATGCTGTCTAAAAATGTTTTTCATGAATATTTCAGCAATGTTAATAGCTTTAAAAGTATACTTTACAGGAATAAAGTGTGCAGGCTTACTGAGTTTATCGATTACAACCATGATAGAATCATTCTATTTATGAGTTTTAGGCAAACCTATTATAAAGTCCAGCGATATGGTCTCCCATTTCCATTTTGGTTCTGGTAATGGTTGTAATAGGCTGGCTAGATGTTGGTGTTCGGCCTTAACCTGCTGACAGTGTTGACACCTAGCCAAATATTTTGTTGTTTCTCCCTTCATGTTAGGCCAGTAAAATAGTTTTTTGAGTGTTGTTATTGTTTTTTGGTAGTCGGGATGGGCAGAATACGGTTTCTTATGCACTTCATCTAAAATAGTTAATTTTATCTCTGTTGAATCTGGTATGTAAAGTATGTTTTTAAATCTTAATAGTACCTCATTGTCGATACTTATATCCGGTTCATCTGAGTTTGCGATACTGTTTTGCAATTCTACCATCATCTGAGTGTAATTTTCGTTGTTAATACCGGTCATTTTTATTCTTTGTTCCAGATCACTTTCTGCCCTGCTGATATTTATCTCAAATAACCCATGGATTCTGCGGCTTAAAGCATCTACTACTTTATTTTCCTTACCCTTGATATGTTTGACCTCGAAGTCGAATTCGCTCAAGAAGTCTAGCTACCTTGCTTGTCTTGCATTAAGGTCTGGTTGGTTAAACAGATATTTCACTCCGCTATTATCCATCAATAGTAAGAATTTTCTGCCCATTATATAGTGTCACCACATTTTTAAGGCATGTATTACTGCTGCTAATTCTAAGTCATGAGTGACATAATTTCGCTCATGTTCCTTTAATTTCCGGGACTCATAACAAATCACATGTCCTTCCTGAGTTAGAACACCACCTAGTCCCTCTTTACTTGCATCAACGCATACTGTGAAGTCTTTATCTGGGTCTACTACCTTCAAAATGGGCGTTGATGTCAATAATTATTTTAGCTTGTTAAAACTGTCTTGACACTTTTGTGACCAGTTAAACTTGGTCCCTTTCTTTTGTAATGACGTGATAGGGTAGGCTATCTTGGAGAACCCTTCTATAAATCTGCGATAATATCCGATGATTCCCATGAATGACCAGATATCTGCCACATCCTTAGGTACTGGCCATTCCATAATGGATTTTATCTTTTCCGAGTCTACGACAATACCTTGCGAGGAAATGGCATGTCCTAAATATTGCATTTCTTTTTGATAAAAG
>JASDQU010504568.1:64427-87829 GCA_032191745.1 Picea mariana | reverse complement strand
TTTATTATATTTTATAAATTGAATAGTCTTGTTGATTGGTTTGGATGCATATAGAAATTACTATAGAGGTGATAGTTGTTGTTATTAGTACATGCACGAGACTTGTATGTACTAGCTACACATGCATTTCTTGCACATGTACACTAGTATGTATGAATTTTCTTGGCTTACTTACTAATAATGTTAGTTATTGGATATGAATGTGTGAACCATGTGTCTTTTCCCTTATATCATAAAATACTTTAACTTCGGGATGAAGTTTCCTGAAGGGTGGGTGTATGTAACAACCCTAAGTATTTAATCAATTGTCACGATTTAAATAATTGTTTAATGTATATTAGTTTAAATAATTAATTAATTAATTAATCAATTGTCGTGGTTAAATATTTGTTGAGTGTCAATTGGTTTAATTAATTAATTAATTTAATGATTAAATATTTGTTTAGTAAAATCTAGTTTAATAAGTTATTAATTATTATTTGGTATCGGAAGATCAATCCATTAATGATAAGGGGATAAGGTAGTTGACACCTAATTGAGGGAGGGTAGTTGAAAATTAAATGGAGGGAGAAGGTGGTGAATGATGGAAGGGAGGATAAGGCAAGGAGGGACCATTTTTTTTGGGGGAGGGTATTACGGGCTCTGTTTGGAAGATTTGGTGGAGGTTTTGTGGAGGAGCTTGTGGTGGTTTGTTGAGGAGCTTGTTGGAGGTCTGTTACAGGGGGCACCGGGGTTGCTGGGGATTTTAGGCTCAGAGGGCCAGGAAACCGCAAGGGTTTCTAGAGCTAGGGAGATAGAGAGGCTCTGTTCCTAGCTGGATAGGAGGAAAAGATTCAATTTTCAAGCAGTTTCAAGCAGTTTGCAACAACAGGAAAGAAAGGGAGAAACTTCTTCTTCAAGAGGTATTTTTCTGGTACTAATTTTGTTCAGAATGAAAGTTATGATATGAATTTATGTATGGAAAATGTGTAATATGTTGTGTAATTTGTTATGTGACTATTTTGGACTGTATAAAATGAGAATTTAATATTTAGCTGGTTAATTTGCTAGAACTTCAACATAAATTAGTTATATTTGTTGTAATGCAAATAGAAATAGAAATTTGATGTCGTGTTCAAGAAAGAAAAAGTAATTTAGATTATAAATTTACCATTTAACTTTGAAGCCTTAGTAAAGGGTCTTACAGTTAAATCATTTATGTTAAAAAAAATGAAACAAACAAAAGAAAGTTTTTTTTAAATTCTATCGCCGCAAGCATAACAAGGACCAATTTGAATTTTAAGGCCCTCTTGTTCATATGATAACACAATTTCACTCCGTACGGTATATATTCTTTGGTTTCAAATTATTCTAGGATATTAATTTTGCCAAGTTCATCGAATAAGCAAAAATTCCAAAACAACGACCAATTTGAATTTTAAGAGCCTCTTGTTACTATGATTGGACAATTGCACTTCACACACTATATATTCGTTGATTTCAAAATATTTCAGAAAAATAATTTTACCAAGTTCATAAATCAAGGAAATCTACTAAAGCAATCCACATAGTACATTTGCATTACAATGCCATAGAAATTATCAGGAAGATCTGCAGGCCTGTTGGCTAAAAAATTCAATTATGTTGTTTCGTGTCCTCCAAAGAACGGTTGGAGTTCCACGGTATACAAATTGACAGACAAAGAAGATAAGAAAGAACCAACCATACTTTAAACAAGCCACAAGCAAGTTCTCAGAAGGTTACATAGAGCTAAAACCATCGATCTTTGCACCAAACAATTTGATATACAAATAAAAGACGTGGCCGCATTAGTTTTCTCTTGCATCTGGTATATGTTCCCAATAGAAAATAATCGGTGCCATGTGATATATGGGGATTACAGAGATATGGGCCAATTCCAACGAACATTTATCTGGATGTTGAACAGATGTTACAGAGACACATGAGGTATTTTCGTTTCCTGTTGAACTTTGATAATTTTTTATTTTTCCCCTTCTTCATTCGATATGCAAAATTGCATTGTCTTCATTCAAGGTGAATTTGTTGTGTATCTGAAGTTGCTGCAACATGTAGACAATGCTTGCCTTTTTCTGTAGATACTTTTCATACGACAACTCTGCCAACTTAGGAAGCACATTTTGTAACAGAGGCTTCCTCACCATACAATGCATGGTTTTGTTTCCCACGGTTTGGATAACAACATTCACGCAATTTCCATATATATATGGACATTTTTCACCACATCCCAGACAATAAATTGTATCATCACTTATCAAAGCGGAGGCAAAAGCAACAAAGTTGCATTTTGTACATACATGCTCAAAGGGGGTCGAGTACACATTGGATGCAACTAAAAAACCTTCAACTTGGGAACGTGAGAAAAGGGATTAATACATTGAATAATATAATACACAAGTTCACCCCCCGCCTCCCCTTTAAAAAAAAGAAAAAAAGTAAGCAGGCGCAGAAATTTGTTGAAGGCTATTTATATAAGCAAAGTGAGGATGATTATGTGGATGTATACGCACAACAGTTGTAGAGCTAGCTAGTTTCTTCATATTCTCTACTATATCTGCTTGCAACTCTGTTACAAGTGTTACTTAGGTTGTCCGAAAGATCCTTTCTCTAACATCCCTCTTCTTTGTTGTATTTTTGAACAACATAAGTGGAATCTGCCCTTTATGCAATTGTTGTTCCATTGACAAAAAAAAATCTGAATACGTATCAAATAATTGCAGTTGCAACATGGAACAGTGCAATATTTGTGTAACATATCCGACATACATGCACATGCGAAAGTAAAGGAAAAAACGGAATATGAAAAGCGATACCATTTCCTTGTCGCTACCCGACTATCCATCCTTTATATGGAGAATGTCTTGCGAGACAAACTTTATCGCCAGTGCGACAACAACCCCAATTGCTCCGACTGGGTAAATATCAGTGCTCTGTGCAAGCTAGCTGATAGTCTAGTCCGGGACAAAAGGATATTCTGAACAAAAAACAAGAATTTTTTCCACAATGTTTGTTTCATTGAGAGAAATAGTTCGATCATGATCACCACGGTCATATACTGTTTTGGGCAATATATTAAAATTTGTAGTGGATATCCCATTACATAGAAATATCTTTTCTTCATGTTTCTCGACAAGTTGTGCAGGAACAGTTAGTGTCACTGTCATCATGTCATCCTTGTCTATCATGTCATCATACATAATGAATCTACTTTTGTTTGCCTTTTCCAAGTAGGTGCTATAGACAACCATTATGTCCCTGAGGAACACTTGTCCATTTTGGCGGCTATTCAATCCCTCTATTGATAGTACTTTGGATGTCACAACTTTAGACCTGATGACATTTTTTGGAAAACTAAAGTGAATGGTAATGTGGTATAGGTACACACATAGTTTTGATGAACTATGGATCCAGAGTTTTGCAACCACACCTCTTAGTCTATGGAACATGAAGCATGTTCAGCATCTCACTTGTACTTCTTGGTACTTCTTGTGAGTTGCAAACCATGTATTTCATATGACATTAACATATACTCCATGCCATAGATGAATATATAGGTCAGGAATTTTTTTTAGTAAACACAGTAAGAGCAAAGCATATGCATATTTACCTTTGGCCTTGTTGGTTTGCCGATGTCTGGGATGACTGACTACTCATGTTCGTGTCACTAGTCCAAATTTTTTTGATGCAAGAATGTGCAAATGAACATCAGGAATAAACAACCATATGCATTGTATACTTTCGATCAGAAGGACCAAATAACTGTAAAACTCTATGCATATGAATTTTTTAACTAGAGAAATGTTTAACAGTAAACAGGGCATGAGCGTAGGGCACCATGGCCAATCTGTATATCGTGGACCCCCGAAATCCAGGGGAGTAATCTTCAACCTGCTAGCCTAGCACACGCAATCGAGAAAGTGGGTAACTATGGAAGAAGGTAGAAGCACAACCACATATGTGAATCTGTTAGTCCACCAACCAACGCACGAAAGAATTTTCGGAAAGCACATTGGGCAGATGAATTAGAAAATAAAAGGGATAATAGAAAATGGAAAAAGTAGAAATAGGGAGCACAGAAAGGCGCATTACTATAAATTCATCATTTTCAAGTCTACTATTATATGCCCCCACCTGGGTTTTATATTTAATTTACCATCACACTTGTTATACCTTTTAGAAGATTGCACCACAGAACCCTCTGCGGCTGCACAGAACAATTCATATCCTTGTCCAAGGGACCTATTTTTTCCAAGTCAGCAAAGACGAAGATGCAATGGACACAAAAGGAGGTTAGTATGAAGACAAGCATATAAAAGAAAGAGAAAAAACTCTATTTACCCACCAAAGAGTCATTCGTCCTGTCCATCCATTATGTTTCTTTAAATGAAACAATGTAGCCCAAACACTACGGATATGAACCAGTTTAGTATGCAGGAAGGAAATCATGTAAGCAAGATAACTTACCATGTAGGAAGGCACGCAACTAGTTTAACACATATACAAACCATAAATGAAATACAAAACAATGAAATATGAAACAACAGTACAAGAATGCACCTTTCTATATCCTCTTCAGCAGATGTAGTCAAGACTACCTCGTTTTCTCCAGCTGCTTTGTTTGTTTGAATGTGGGAATGCACAAAATTCAATGAACATCAATGGAAGCTGGTATTCACTAGAGAACAAGAAATATGTACATACAACAAAACTGATTGAATGAATAGTCTAGAAAGGAAGAAATGTGAACCTTTGCGCTTCTCTATCCATGGCTGTAAACGTGTAGATTCTTTTTCCCTGGCCAAAATATATTACAAGGCACAAAACATCACGCAATTGCATGGTTGCAGCTAAACGATTTCTGGTTTTCCCTGGCAATTTATCCATACATGCCATTTAACCATTTTATTTATCCTCTACATAGACTGTTCTACCCATGATACAAGTTCTCAGTTTTTCGTGGCAAACCACCCAGACATGCTTCTAAACATCAAAATATAATCTTCCAGAATCTTTGTTACACATATCATATCTCAAGCACAACACAAATTGTATCGTGTGCACACCAGTCTATGTAGAGGAGAAAGAACATGTAATGTCACATCCGCGCATCCAACCATACATGGTTTATAAATATAGCCTGCACGCATATGCTTTATTCCAACAAAAAAACAGCGGATATTGTAACTTCACATGTAATCCCCCAACAATTTTGCATGCAACTATTGTTTTTCATGGCAGGACTGGAGCACTAGAAAAATATCATAGAATAACAGATATCATCCTCGGAAGACATGGCAAATAATACAACTGCATGTCAACTCATAGTTGTAGGGGTTGAACATCGAAAACCACTAAAAAAAAACCAATAATAATCCAAAAAGAAAGAACAAAAAAAAATCTTCAACCACCGCCGCTGCACCCCAACCCTACAAGGTCGAATCAAACAAAAGAAAACAGCAAGGACCAAAGTAATGAGAAATCACGAATAGGTCAAACTACACCCCCAGGGCCTCAAAGCGCAAACCCCATCCAAACAAACAGAATCAACAACCCACGAACCAACAAACCAGCAAGAACCACCGAGCCAATGAACAACATATGTATCTCCAACGATTATGAAACTGGAGCCCAAGCACAAAAGGAAGCAGAAACATACAAGGAACATGCGACTACAAATAAGCAAAGATTCTTACTTGCAAATTGCAAACACTGAACAAAAAAAAGGAATACAAAATGAAACTATGCATTGGAAACTTACTCTGAAATGATGAAATGTAGAATTGTAGGTTGAATCGAGAGAAAAACAATAACAAGAAGCAACAGACAAGCCAATGAAGAAGAATCATTCACCGAACCAATAAACAATGTATGTAGCTTCAACGATTACGAGGATGAAACATACAATGGCAGCAACCGACAAACCAACGAAGAAGAAACACTCACCGAAGAAGTAAACAATGTATGTAGCTTCAATGGCAGAACAAAGATGAAACATACAATGTTTGTCGAACTGGCGGTGGACAAACAAGACTGCAAATTCACTGTAACTGTATAAAAAAATTTGAGGAAAAATGTACTATGAGAAGCATATTTACATAAACATTTAAGACTGTCAGGCTATCTAAGGACCTCACGGTATGCAAACATTTAAGTTGTCAGGGGTGTTGGAGGACATCGCATCATGTAAACATTTACGTTGTCATGCCTATTGAGGGATCTCAGAATAAGTGTGAATACATTTCAACAAATATACATCCACCAAAGACACTATAAACTTTGGAATTCTCAATCACTACAAATCTTGGATATCAAAACATTTCAATATGCTTAGTACATATGAAAACTTGTGGATATATTCGCCTAGAAGAAAATGCTAATACAAACATTTGAACTAGTGATAGCATTAATCGACCTTCAAGCAATATAGAGGAAAAATATCTGATTAAAAAATATTGTCTACGAGAAAAACTTTGGATATGTTGCCATATAGTACATTGGGAATATCGAAGGCGATAATAAGACCTCCAATCTCTTATCCAATCAAATTAGTACAAATGTGTAACTTTTTATTATATAAAAATATATGCTTTTAATTCCATAGCTCCAACAATAAGTATTGTGCAAATATTTCGGGTCAAAGGACAAACTAATATGTAGTCAACGCATTATCGATCGCTATAGTCCCTCTATGCCTACTAAAGGGACTAATAAGATTTATATTATGTAATCTCTATAAGCTGATTGAAATTTCAAATGACACGTGAGTGTCGTAGTGATAAATGGTACAACATCACTATTATATGTAATATTATAACTGTCATTATGGCATAGCTCTCTTGAAATTTCAAATGACACATGAGTGTCATAGTGATACATGGTACAACATCGCTATTATATGTAATATTATAACTATCATTATGGCATAGTTATCTTGAGCTAGAGATTTTAATTTTTTTTTGAAATTAAGTTTATTTCATATGTTAAACGTTTGAGTACACTTCACGGACATAGAAAATTGAAGATAGAAAATTCAAGGTGTTAATTATACAGAAAATTGAAGGTGTTAATTATACATCACCATGAGGGAGGAGCTGGAGGAGAGGACTTTGTTGAAGGTTTATAAGGATGTAGTGCCAAAACTTAAGTATTTAAATGTTTTTGTTTACATGATTAAAGGCAATTGGCCCTCATTATGTCATGAGGGAGGAGAGGATTGTGTTGAAGCTTTATAAGGATGTAGTGCCAAAACTTAAGTATTTCAATGTTTTTGTGTACATGGTAAAAGGAAATTGGTCTTCATTATGACATTTTTTATGTATGTTTTTCTTTCTAATGTTATTGAAAAATATATTTTACATTTGTATAATTAGTTATCAAATTAGAACCTTTTTTATTATTATTTTGGTCTTACTCAATTCTCAAAAAAATAAAAGAAGAGACTAGAAAACTCTAGAAGCTTCAAGCTTTGTATAACATAATTCCAAATTTTTTTTTTTGTCTCCCTAGTATGTGTACACCATTCTTTTGGTTTTATAAGGCAACCCACTTCTTAGTTATTATTATTTTGTATAAATATATTTTACATTTGTATAATTATTTATCAAATTAGAACCTTGTTTTTTATTATTTTGGCCTTACTCAATTCTCCAAAAAATAAAAGAAGAGACTATAAAACTCTAGAAGCTTCAAGATTTGTATAACATAATTCCAAATATTTTTTTTGTCTCCCTCGTATGTGTACGTCATTCTTTTGGTTTTTTAAGGCAACCCAGTTCTTAGTTTTAAATAATAAGAGGTGTTTTTTTTAATCATTTGATATGTTATAGCGAAAAATTATTTTAGCGATATTTGATAGGCAAGAATGTGTCCTTTCATCAAGGTTATATATTGGTGATTGTAGGTTCAATTTTTTAGTGGCTTTAGTAAAAGATTAAGTGATAAGACATTTAGATTGATAGTGTTTTTTATAGAAATATATGTTAATGATTGTAGGTTCATTAATGATTGTAGTGAAGGATTATTGTGTTGGATCATGTTGTCATTGATGCCAATGGTTTGATTGATTGNAGATGAAGATGGATCAATGAGTTGTCATTGATACATGATGAATATGGATCGATGTGGTTTCATTGGTATATGATGCATTGTTAGAAAAATGTATAGATGACTCATTATTGTCTTATCATTATTGATAAGGTGCACAGATGGATGAACTCCAAAGTGGTCCCCTTATGGTGAAAGCCCTCATGGGAAGATTCTTTGTGGATTGAGTTATCCTAGAAGAATGGTTGGAGGACCCATGCTCTCATTATTGTATTATCATGATTGATAAGGTGAACAAATGGATGGACTCCAAAGTGGTCCCCTTATGGTGAAATCCCTCACGGGAAGACGCTTTCCACATTGAGTTATCCTATAAAAAAGGTTGGAGGACCCATTCTTGTATGTTGAATAATGATATGAAGATCAAGGAAATTGTTGGTGAAACTATCCTAGATGAATAGTGTTTGTCATGTAATTTCCGATGGTATGTGAAATGTCACATAACTCCTCATGGTTTGATAGTTATGGCCTTACGAAGATGAAGGACCCCCATATGAAGGCTTGATGCCCCCAAGGTCAAAGAACTCAAAGTGACCTAAAAGAAGAAATCATTATTTAAATGATAGAGTAAAGTGACAAAGTCAAGGTGGATTATTTAAATAATAAAGAGAAGTGACAAAATCAAGAAATGATAAAGTAAGGTGACAAAATCAAGAAGAAATATTTAAATGATAAAGTATTGGAGAACTTTCTATTTATGGAAAGTGGTTAACCCTAAAATAAGGAAAATAGGTTAAGTGACCTAGAAATGGGTTAAGTGACTTAAAAGAAGAAATCAGTATTTAAATTATAAAGTAAAGTGACAAAGTCAAGGTGGATTATTTAAATAATAAAGAGAAGTGACAAAATCAAAAAATGATAAAGTAAGGTGACAAAATGAAGAAGTAATATTTAAATGATATAAAGAATTGGAGAACTTTCTATTTATGGAAAGTGGTTAACCCTAAAATAAGGAAAATAGGTTAAGTGACCTAGAAATGGGTTAAGTGACCTAGATGATGAAGGTATAAATAAGATAGCAATGGTCTCTTGTAGATCATCATTTTTGTGGATCAATGGAGAGCTGCTTGTGAGAATATCTTTTGGAGTATTGATGGAGAGCTTCTTGAGAATTTAGGGTGTGGAACACTTGAGAATATTGAAGATATATAGGTGAATGAGGTAACCAAAGTATATCTAAGCCGAATTTTAGAGGGAAAGTGAAGAAAAGAGGGCTGGAATTCAAGGGAGGATAAATGTTTTTCATGATGTTTTCTAAGGTATGTTATTTACAGGTCATCTCAACATTTTTGAAATAACTTTTTTCTATAATGATTCAGACCATGAGATTGATATTTCATTTAGGAAACATATCCAAGTATTTGTGGTAAAAAATTCAACTTGTGGGTCGTTGTATTTTTGGAGATACACTCCATGGAAAATAGGGTTTGTGGCTAGTCCTGAAACTAGTCTAAAACAAGTGTTTCGAGTAAAAACGTCATAACTTCTTCATAACAGATCCAAATTCAGTGAGACCAATTGCATTGGTCATATTACAGTATTTATTATTCTTTTTAATAGTTTCATATTTAGTAAACAAATATTCTGTGTGGGGCAGGCTCTACAAGGCCAGTCTCTAGAATAAGCTAGAATTCAGCAAGGTATGCCATTTTTTCTATAACTCATTTTCTGAGAGGTTCTAAGTAGTGACACCTAGAGGAATTGCATAAAACACAATGAAGAACATTTTTTTATCAATTTCATATCTTTATTCATTATTGGTACAAATTTATGATTATTTCAAGTTAGGGTTCTTCACTAATCCAAAACTAGTCATGGTTGAGACAAGCAGTTGATGAGCTGGCACCAGGGATGATTTTAGGGGATAAATTTTGCTCATGGGCTAATTTTCCATGGTTTTTCCAAAAACAAGATTCTCTATTTTAAAAATGATTCGCCCAAATTCTATAGGATAAAATTATTTTACCTTAAAAATCGTCAAAAATTTATAAAAACTATATAGAATTCTTAGAAATTTTGATATTTTTACAAAAATATCGCCAATCATTTAAATTTGGCATATAAAGGATTAGTAAGATTCGCCAAGGTTTCTACATTTTAAAATAAATTTACATCCTTAAAATCATCCCTAGTTGGCACATACATGAGGTGTATAGTTGATGATGTTGGTACATATTGTTGTGTCATTGTTTATGATTATTTGACACATGATTGGTATATACTTGGTACATGGTTGGATGCACTTGTTTATGTACAGATTGATTACAGGTTGTTTGGCACAGTTTGGTGCATGGTTGATGCACTTGTTTATGGTACAGATTGATTATCTGTTGAATATTGTTGCCTCATCTCAGTTGGTGCTGAGAATGTAAGTTGAGTATTGCATATAGATATGGTGCTCTTGTAGAGTTGTACTCTATTTAGTTGTTGCTAAAAAAAACCCAGATTGAAGTCCATAACAAAAAGAAAAATTGTACATACATATTGTGTTCCTTTTGTTCCTTGCGGAGATGATTTGTTGATGATATGTTGTTGGTATGTATTCACATCTAACTGATTATTAATGATAGCAATGATTAATGAGTAAATTTCAAATGCTAACTAATGAGTTTTGTGTAAGAGGGAAGTTTTGGGAAAAATATCCCCACTCTCATTCCCCCCCCCCCCTCCCCGCCCCTCCCTCCTCTAAGTGTGGTAGGTGTGTCCAACAATTGGTTTCAAAGAGGGCCTTCACTACAAGCCTTAACAAAATTGAAGGAGATCCATAGACACACAAATGGATGATGAAATACCAATACTTGATGAGGAAAACTATTTTACTTGGAGAATAGAGATGAAAGTATATTTGAAGACAATGGGAGCAATGATTTGGAAGGAAGCCATTGGTGGATCAGTTCCATTGAAGAGCAAGTCAAAGTTTGCAGCTCAAAGGGAAGGAAAGAATAATGATGCATTGGCTCTTAAGACCACTCTTAGTGGAATCTCAAGCCCTTTCAAAGAAAGAATGGAACAATTCACTTCTGTTAAGGATCTATGGCTAAAGCCAGAGGAAACATATCAAAGAAATAAGGAGAAGGAAGATATTGAAGACCACTCCATCAATATTATCAAAGGTAAAAAATCTCTAAAAAACCTTGATTGTATTATTTCTAAATGTGATCTTGAAAACATTCCAAATGAAGACAAAGAATCAAGTGATAATGGTAGCACAAAGGAAAGCAAAGAATCATGTGATTATGTTGACAACAAGGAATATCTTGAAAGTAATTCAAATGAAGGTAAAGACTCCTCAAAGACGCTTGATTGCAATGATTCAAAATGTGTTGATGTTGAATATATCTCAATTAAAGAAGAAGATATAGAAATAGTTGGTGTAAATTTTGATGGTAGTTATCCCATGGAAAGAATAGAAGAAGATCTATTAGAACTTTAAAAGGAAGTTGAAGAGGTTTTATATAGATATAGCAGTGATGATTATTATATAGACTATAACTATATTTTAGATAACACTAAGAAGTTTCTTAGGATGAATCAAAGGAACATCTTGAAGTTAAAATAAATGCTCAAAGAACTAGAATAAAGTAGTAAGACTCAATTATAATAAAAGGAAGAAGAGATCACAAGACTAATGAATGAAAAATAAGATATGAAGGTAGACGATGAGATTAGCAAAATCTTTGAAACTATTGTCCATCTCAAGACCCAAATTGAAGAAGCCAAAAGGGTAGAGGAACTATTGAAGGATCAAATAAATGAAAAGGAAGAGTCATGTAATAAGTTAGAAGCTGAAGTTGTTGACCTTAGAAAGAAGGTAGAGAAGTCAAACAAATTCTTGAATAGCTCAAGAATCTTGGATGAGATTTTGGAAAGTCAAATATCACCATGTGATAAATCAGGACTTGGATATAAAGAAGAAATTACATATGCTAAAGCAAGCACCTCAAAGAAGCATATGTAGCACATTGTTCATCTCGCAGAGAATATAGGGGAGACATACCCATAGGAGGAGTCATTCTTCTTCCCATGATTCTAGGAGGAGATATTTATCAGATGCATACCTAGAAAAGAGCCCTATATTTGAAGAAATAGCACAAAGTCATAATTCCAGGAGGAGCGATGGTCACAGGGTGAGTATGTTCGATGCATTTTCAGCATTACATCAAAGTGATATCCCTTATTCAAAAGGGGAGAGATTATTCATAGGAAGATCAAAGGCACTCAAACAAGGGGAGCATCCCCAAGGAAATTTCAAGCAAGGGGAGTAGCCCCAAAAGGAAAATGGCCCTTTGCCATTGATGTCAAAGGGGGAGCGATAGTCACATTGATGTGATTGATGATTATTGATTGGGAGAGATCGTCAAATTGACTATTGATGTAGAGCATGCCTTATCTACATGTTGACATCAATAATTGATAATTGGTGTTGACATCAATATTGGTATTGTTGTCAATGCCAAAGAGGGAGATTGTTGGATCATGTTGTCATTGATGCCAATGGTTTGATTGATTGATGTCAAGTGATTGATTGATTGATGATTTATGTAATATAATATGTATTTTCCTTGATGAGAATGCATAGATGAAGATGGATAAATGAGTTTTCATTGGTATGATGAAGATGGATCAATGAGTTGTCATTGATACATGATGAAGATGGATGGATGTGATTTCATTGGTATATGATGCATTGTTGGAAAAATGTATAGATGACTCATTATTGTCTTATAATTATTGATAAGGTGCACAAATGGATGAACTCCAAAGTGGCCCCATTATGGTGAAAGACCTCACGGGAAGACGCTTTGCAGAATGAGTTATCCTAGAAGAATGGTTGGAGGACCCATGCTCTCATTATTGTATTATCATGATTGATAAGTTGCACAAATGGATGAACTCCAAAGTGGTCCCCTTATGGTGAAATCCATCACAAGAAGACGCTTTGTGGATTGAGTTGTCCTAGAAGAATGGTTGGAGGACCCATTCTTATATGTGGAATAATGAGACGAAGATCTAGGAAATTGTTGGTGAAACTATCCTAGATGGATAGTGCTTTTCATGTCATTTCCGGTGGTATGTGGAATGTCACATAAATACTCATGGTTTGAGAGTTATGACCTTATGAAGATGAAGGACCCTTATATGAAGGCTTGAAGCCCCCAAGGTGAAAGAAGTCAAAGTGACCTAAAAGAAGAAATCATTGTTTAAATGATAAAGTAAAGTGACAAAGTCAAGGTGGATTATTTAAATAATAAAGAGAAGTGACAAAATCAAGAAATGATAAAGTAAGGTGACAAAATCAAGAAGGAATGTTTAAATGATAATATATTAGAGAACTTTCTATTTATGGAAAGTGGTTAACCCTAAAATAAGGAAAATAGGTTAAGTGACCTAGAAATGGGTTAAGTGACCTAAAAGAAGAAATCATTATTTAAATGATAAATTAAAATGACAAAGTCAAGGTGGATTATTTAAATAATGAAGAGAAGTGAAAAAATCAAGAAATGATAAAGTAAGGTGACAAAATCAAAAATAAATATTTAAATGATAAAGTATTGAAGAACTTTCTATTTATGGAAAGTGGTTAACCCTAAAATAAGGAAAATAGGTTAACTGACCTAGAAATAGGTTAAGTGACCTAAAAATGAGTTAAGTGACCTAGAGGATGAAAGTATAAATAAGATAGCAATGGTCTCTTGTAGATCACCCTTTTTGTGGATCAATGGAGAGCTTCTTGTGAGAATATCTTTTGGAGTATTGATGGAGAGCTTCTTGTGAGAGCTTCTTGAGCATTTATGGTGTGGAAGACTTGAGCATATTGAATATATATAGGTGACTGAGGTAACCAAAGTATATCTAAGCTGGATTTTAGAGGGAAGGTGAAGAAAATAGGGCCATAATTCAAGGGAGGATAAATTAGTTTTATGATGTCTTCTAAGGTATGTTATTTACAGGTCATCTCACCATTTTTGCAATAAATGTTTTTCTATAATGATTCAGACTGTGATATTGATATGCCAATGAGGAAACATATCCAAGTATCTATGGTAAAATATTCATCTTGTGGGTCATTTTATTTTTGGAGATACACTCTGTGGAAAATAGGGTTTGTGGTTAGTCCTAAAACTAGTCTAAAACATGTGTTTTGGGTAAAAAAGTCATAACTTCTTCATAACAGATACAAATTTAGTGAGACCAATTATGTTGGTTATATTACAGTCTATAGTATTCCTGTGTAACAGTTTCATATCTATTCAACAAATATTTCGTGCGGGGGATGCTCCACAAGGCTTCTCCCTAGAATAAACCAGAATTCAGAAAGGTATGCCATTTTTTCTATAAATCCTTTTCTGAGAGGTTCCAAGTAGTGAAACCCGGAGAAATTGCATAAAAAACAACGAAGAACATTGTGTATCAGTTTCAGATCTTTATTCCTTACAGGTACAAAGTTATGATTATTTCAAGTTAGGGTTGTTGACTAATCTAAAACTAGTCATGGTTGAGACAAACAGTTGATGAGTTGGCACATACATGAGGTGTATAGTTGATGATGTTGGTACATATTGATGAGTCATTGTTGATGACTAGTTGACACATGATTGGTATATATTTGGTACATGGTTGGATGCACTTGTTTATGGTACAGGTTGATTACAGGTTGTTTGGCACAGGCTGGTGCATGGTTGATGCACTTGTTTATGGTATAGATTGATATATGTTGAGGATTGTTGCCTCATCTCAGATGGTGCTGAGAATTTAAGTTGATTCTTGCATATAAAGCTAGTGCTCTTGTAGAGTTGTACTCTATTCATTTGTTGCATAGTAAAAAAATTTACATACATCTTGTGTTCCTTGTGGAGATGATTTGTTGATGATATATTGCTGATATATGGTGCTAATATGTATCCACGTCTAACTGATTATTAATGACAGCAATGAGTAATAAGTAAATGTCGAATGCTAACTAATGAGTTTTGTGTAAGAGAGAAGTTTTGGGCAAAATATCCCCACACTCATTCACCCCCCCTCTCTAAGTGTGGTAGGTGTTTCCAACATATGGTAGTCACTTCTAGACTTGTATTAGCTCAGATGAAATTGTAGAGTCATAGCTATTATAGAGCTGGAAGGTGATGTAGAAAGTCACTATTAGTAGGTGTCTATTTTAATGTTTTGAAAAATGTGAGAAGACCTTATTACATTTGGTATGGTATGATGAAGTAAATGAGATTATAATCTTAATATAATTTTGAGCTAATTTTCTTTGGACAAAAAAAAGATTCACTTTTTTCAATTACTTTAATAAAAACTTAAAAACTCTATAACTACTTAGCAAACAATTTCATATTAGTCTTAATTTTGAGATCAAAGTGAATCAATTAGTTGTTTTTATTTATATCCTCATAAACTTACGCTCTACCTTAAAATGTTACATAGTGGATTCACTTTTTCAATAGCTTTGATAAAAACTCAAGTGAGTTATGACTACTTAGCGACCAATCTTAGATTGATAGAAGTTTCTGGATCAAAGTGGATTGGTTGCTCTTATTTTCATTCTTGTGACCTTATACTTTGGAATGAAAAATGTTACATTTCCCTATGAACTTTAAAATGAAAAATGTTAAATTGTCCTATTATGTATTGAGCTCCTTTAATATTATTCTAGTGACTTTATACTTTAAAATGAAAAATGTTAAATTGTCCTATTATCTATTGAGCTCCTTTAATATCAATCTTGTTGTAGTATGGATGTCCTAGATCATTAAATAAATTCAGCTTTATCTAGATATAAATATATGAATATAATAATTATGTGTGGAGTGATTTTTAGTAATATTTTCCATATTTATGAATAAAAATAGTGTTTTGTAACCATTCAAAGAAAATTCTTGACTTACAAATATGGTAAACTTAGTAAGCAACTCAAGATCATGTATTCGCAGAAAAATTTTTCCTGTGCATATTAAATCTTGAGGAGTAAAACGAGATTCTAAATTTCCTTACTGATCAAGAATTGTTATTTGGGATTTTACAATATAACAGTTATATATTTAGAGGAATATGTATAAGCAGTATCGCAGTTAAATATGTTCAACCGGCGGATTTAATGTATCGCAGTTAAATATATTCAACCAGTGGATTTAATGGACCTTATATATATATATGAATGAGAGAAAATATATTAAGTGGTTGTATTGCTACACTAAGAGTATCGTTTGTATAGGATGGAATAGACAAATCTGAGTATCGTTTGTACCTTATAGATATATGAATGAGAGAAAATATATTATTTAACTGGTTGTCTTGCTACAGTGAGAACAGCAAGTATCGTTTGTATAAGATGGAATAGACAAATCTTCCTTGTGAAGTAATTTACAACCTGTAGATGAATAATGTTTGAATAGTTCGGTAGTGGTCTTGAAAATGTAAAGCGTGCCAAATAGAATTATAACACAATTCATATTGTGACTTAATTTGCATAAGTAATTATATTGATATTAATTATTATAAATAGGTTTTAAGATTTCTCAAATGTAAATAAATATATATATATATATATATATATATATATATATATATATTATATATTATATATTATAATGGTTCGATTTTACATGTTAATATAAATTATAATATATTACGTGGTAATATATAAGGAGAGGAGCAATAATTTGATTGAAATTTAAATGGCCACAATTCATTCAAACATCATTATTAATTGTGGCCATTTAAATTTCGATGAAAGTATTGCTCTTCCTTATATATTACCACATAGTATTGCCCTTTTCCTTATTAAATATCATTATATTAATTATTATAGTTTAATTAGAATTTATATGAATTATTAATTTATAAATAAAGATATTATTAAAAAATAGTTAAATCAAAATTTAAGGAGAAAATATGGTGTGATAAAAAATTAGAGGAGAAAAGAAAATTAAAGTATTATAAAGATGTAATCAATCCTAATCTATAAGATCAAAATTATATATATGTCATGTCAAAAGTAAAAAAAGAAATAAGCGTTGCTAAGATAAAAACAAATTCTCACCAAGTCCATAGTAAAACTGGGATTGGTCAATTCCTAAAAAGCTATCACACTAGCACAACCTCAAACTCGGCATTCGTGGCTGATGAACGCCAAAAGATTTTCATTGTTTTGATGAACCCTAATTTACACAGCCACAAAACACTGCTGCAAAAATGCGCGTAAACTCTTATTTCTTGGGCGTTTCATGAAGACTTTTTGCTAATTTGTTTATTAGTGAGGATCTTAACTAGAATTTGTTGTATACTGGGTAATATATAAATGTTTAGATAGGTATAGTTATACTTATTGATATATACAGGTTATGTATAACATAGTGTAAATTTTAAGAAATAACCATATTGAAATAAATTTTGAAATTTTAAATGTTGATTTATTGTAATGACAGGTTTTAAATGTTAATTTTTTTGAAATTCAATTATAAAAGTAAAAGTTAATGAAAGGATGAAGAAATGTCTTATTGTAATATTGAAAGTCAACTAGAATTATTAAAGTTCTTTTTTTTTTTTGTTAAAGTTTTTTTTGTTTGTTTGCTAGTTATTTAAAGTTAAAATCCACACCAACCCTTAATATGGCTGGATTTTTTGTCCCCATGGGTTTAGAACAGATGACTTAACATCAAGTAGTTCCCTAAGAGAATCACCTACCATCCTAACTTCAAAGACAAATATTAAAGTTATTAAAATGATAGAAAATAAAAATTAACAAAATTCTTTGAGAGCAATAAATCTGAAATAAGATAAGAATATTGTGACCATCTAAATAAATAATATAATGTAGCATTTATTAATATGAAAATTCAATTTGTAGATAATTTAATGATAAACTAGGGCAATTGTAGAGCAACAAGTCCCTTCCAAGAAGGAAGAAATCAAATACTATATGTTGTTTCAAGATAAAACCATTACATTTAGACATAACTCAAGTTTTTGGTATGTGTAGCTTAGCCAAGGTTTAGTTTTTCCTATAAGTAGTGTTTTCAAGGAATTATTTTTCCATAAATTCAAAGAAGACAAATTTAATACTACATATTGCTTTGAAAAGTTAAGACTTGAAATTTTTTTGGCCAAGTTTGTAAAGTTATAACCAATCTGCTTTACAAACTTTTCCAACAAAATTTAATGAGCTAAAAACATCAAGTATCCATGTCTAGTTGGAATGATTTTTAAAGCATCACATAAAGGAGCCTTGCACCGGGAGCATCCTTCAAAGAATAGTTTATTTTATACATTGCTTCTGTGGTCTCACAGTGTTCTCAAAAGTGATATCCCGAGAAAGAAAGCCTTGCCCAACTAGAGCTGTAATCACAAATATTTCACCAATGAGCGCCACTAAAAAGAAAAGTCTTGCCAAAGAAGAAAAGTTGTAATAAATAAAGAAGAACATTTCCCACCTCAACCTCTAATTTCAAATTCATAATTGGATTACAGAAGCTGCGAACTGAAATTTCGGGACGCCAAGGTTTTTAATAAATTTAGTTACATCATAGATACCATAAATTCAAGTTCTCTTCTATGTCCATGTAAGATAGTTGTTCAAATGAAATGGAAAATGTTAGAATAATGTTTTTGAAAAACGAAAACCCTCTCAAACTATAACATGGATATGGATATAAAATAATAATTTCATGGACTTACCATTATGCATTTGTTGGATTGTGACTTAATAGTTAAGATGGTGTCATGAACTTGTGATGAGACATTGGCCATGAAAACATTATTTTATAAAGTAAAAAAAGGTGTATAACAGACTTTATTGAAATCTTTTTGGAGCTCCATTTCTTTATGACTTGTAAACTCTAAACCATGTTCTTAAAATGGCCAACGCCAAAAAAAAATGTATCTTCATCGCATTTGTGAATTTGTGGTTTCAATGTTTAGAAATAATTTAAAATTTATGAGAATTGTTTTCATTTTTATCATGATAGTGCCCGATTTTGAAAGTTAAAAAATTTCAAAGCAGTTGTTTCATATTTGGTTGGTCGGATAAGAATATAAGGACTCGTAGCGTTTGGAAAGGCATAGGGTTTTTCCATTTTGATACGGTATAGGGTTTATGCCAAATACAGTAAATATAAAACATTAAAAAATATTTACCAACAATAATCTCATACTGAAAAATAAAATAAATGTAACAAAATATCTCTGCAGCTTTTAAAGGGATACTTTGTAGAACATCTCTGTAATCTTTAAGGGCTATCTTTGTACTGAAATTTTAGGATCTTTGTGTAGGGATACTTTGCAGAACATCTCTGTAATTTCTAAGGACTATCTTTATACTGAAATTTTAGAATCTTTGTGTGAATAGATAGAAGTTAGAATTATGATTTATAATAGATTATAACATCAATAATAAATATTATTAAAAAAATATAATAGCATAAGCCAAGAAAGGTCCTCCAAAATACAGTTGAATTAAACAATATTAAACTTTTAGTACTTAAAAAGTTATAAGTCAAATAGCAAAAAGTAAAATATGAAATGAAATAAGCTATTATGACCAAAGACCTAACAAATATTATTAAAAAAATATAATAGCATAAGCCAAGAAAGGTCCTCCAAAATACAGTTGAATTAAACAATATTAAACTTTTAGTACTTAAAAAGTTATAAGTCAAATAGCAAAAAGTAAAATATGAAATGAAATAAGCTATTATGACCAAAGACCTAATAGTTATAACATGCATATATTAATGCTACATTGTATAAAATAAGATATGTGCGTAATTTATAGTAACAAAAACAATAAACTGAATAGAAGTAAAAACGAAATTTTAGGATCTTTATGTGATTAGATAGAAATTAGAATTATGATTTATAATAGATTATAACATCAATAACAAATATTATTAAAAAAATAAAATAGCATAAACCAAGAAACTTCCTCCAAAATACAGTTAAATTAAATAATATTAATCTTTTAGTACTTAAAAAGTTATAATTCAATAAAATATAAAATATAAAATGAAATAAACTATCATGAACAAAAGACCTAAGAGTTATAACATGCATATATTAATGCTACATTGTATAAAATAAAGTATGTGCTTAATTTATATAGGAACAAAAACAATATTAATCTTTTAGTACTTAAAAAGTTATAATTCAATAAAATATAAAATATAAAATGAAATAAATTATCATGAACAAAAGACCTAAGAGTTATAACATGCATATATTAATGCTACATTGTATAAAATAAAGTATGTGCTTAATTTATATAGGAACAAAAACAAAAAACATTGAATTGAATAGAAGTAAAAATGCAAGGAGAGGTGCTCAATGGACATATAGAGGGATTGAAAGAGTGGAGAAGCATCACGAGAAAATCAATTGCTAGAAACTTCTAATTCTTCAGCCATGAGGCCGTCATATTTAGACGGTCAGAATATGCTTCTTTTAGCAAGTCCAAACTGAATCAAATTTGTTCAGATGCCATGTAGATATAATATTATTTCATTCAGAGTAATATAGATAAAGATAAAAAAATTACAACATAATTTGTTTATAAAAATTTATCTTCAAGATTATTTCAATTGTTTATAAAAATAAATATAGATAAAGAAAAAAAAAATTCAAAAAATTTACAACATAATTTGTTTATAAAAAAATATTTTAAAGTTTTTTTATTTGTTTATAAAAATATATATAACCTATTAAATATAAAATAGCTTCACCTTTTTCCAATTATATGTTATTATTAATATCATTTTTCCATTGTTATTATTAATATTTTTTTGGGGGTTTAAGATGCAAGTAAAAACTGACATGCATGTTAATTGCTCCACAGAGTCACCATGCATCACACTCTATATGGGTTCGATCCTCCGTCCCTAGATCATGTATGGGTTCGATCCTCCGTCCCTAGATCATGTAGTCACTAGATTCCATGGCCTTGTTTAGAAGTACTCACTGGTCTACCTAAGAATTTGGGGTTGGGAATCCATCATTATGTGCAACAGGGTGGATGGAAATAGTTAGAGTTAAATCAGATAGTTGGTGAGAAGCTCCAAATGGATTAAGAACAAACATAGCCACTGAACCTCGTTACTCCAAAGCTATGGAAAAATATAGTAAAGTTAGCTCTAGTATACGTCCAATTGGATTGAACAATGAGAATGAACCTGAAGCTCCATCTTCGTTTGAGGTAACTAGAATTGTTGTGAATGGTTCACCTTTCCTGCTTGGTAGGCACTGCTGGGTTGAAAATTAATTAACAAAATATTATAAGAAATTAGTAAAATTGAATAAAATAAAGTCACTTATTAAAGCTTATGATAAACAAATGTGAAAAAATAGTATAACCTAATCATTACTTATGTTCAAACAAATTAGAAATTAGTAAAATTGACTAAAATAAAGTCAGTTATTGAAGGTTATTAAAATAGCATAACCTAATCATTATTTATGATTAAACAAATTAACAGGGAATTTTCTACAAACACAGACGCCATAAATAACTTAATTTCTCAAAAATTTCTTGTAAGAAAAGTCATTTCATTCATTCATTTAAGAGCTAAAACTTAATAGAATAGGCACAATGTCGTGGAAAACATTCATTCCTAAGAAATAATCAAGAGAAAAATAGCTAAAACTTAAGAGAATAGGCACAATGTCGTGGAAAACATTCATTCCTAAGAAATAATCAAGAGAAAAATCTAGTAGTTCATAGTTGCATTTCATAAAATAACAGCTATCTACGCTGAAGTTTAAGAGAGACGACACTCTCTTTAGAAACATCTCTCTGCAAGAAATTTTAAGTACAGACTTCGATTGTACAAACTTGCATTTAACAATTATTCTAGACTAAGATTTACAAAAACTAAACATTTTAGGTCCAAACATCCCGCAAAAAATTAGGTAGAAACGTTGTTTTTCACAAAATAACAACGATCAAGGATAAACTTTAAGATAAACTGCTTAGTTTAATGCAAAAATCTATCCATAAGAAATTTAAGTAAGGAAAACTAGTAAAAAGGTTGCATTTCAGAAAATAACAACTAGTGAAGCTAAAATTTAAGAGAAATGGAGCAATTTCATGCAAAATATTTCTATGTGGGAATTTAGAAAGTTGATGTAGAATAATCAAGTAGTAAAGTTGGGTTTAAGAAAATAACGACTATGGAGGATAAAATTTAAAAGAAGGAAACCTATAAGAAGAGAAATGAAGTAGAAACGTTGCATTTCATAAAATATGAAATAGAGAAATGAAGTAGAAACGTTGGATTTCACAAAATAATAGTTGTGGAGGCTAATATTTAAAAGAAACGGTGCAACTCCATGGAAAACATCTGTATGCCAGAAAATTGAAGCAAAGAAATCAATTAAGAATGTTGCGTTTTAAGAAGCACGAGATATCGCGACTGAATTTGAAGAGATGAACGGCTTTTTGACCACATATAGAGAACATCATGAGCATCAATAATTCTCATGGCTAGAACAATTCATGGCAAATAAAATCTTTAAATTTTAAAAAAACACCACCTGTAAAAAAACACAAGCGGTTGAGCTTCTTGGTTCAATTCACATGACCATGCTTGTAATTTAGAATAAAAGACAACATAGAAGAGAGCCCATGAAATAGGCATGAAGTTACTCTAGGTCTTCATATTACACATTCCCTTTTAAGCGACGAGTGATCCTAGAATTCATCCTCCATCAAGAAGCAGGAAGCACGACTCGAATCCTCATGAGAATGAAGCACGACTTAGAATCCTCATGAGATTCATTTGTAGCAGGGGCAGACAATGAACTCCGCGGTGTTGTTAAAGAATACTAAAAGTCCACTGCCTCAAATCACAACACGTGTGAAGACTTTGCCACGGGGAGATGTACCTAACAAGTCGTTGCCATGCGGAGATGTACTTAACATAATAGATATTAGTTATGGTTGGGAAAACATTTAATTATGTTGAAAGGTGTACACTTATTGATTATGGACACATTTAATAAGTTTTTAATGCTTAATCAGTTTTGTATGGACAAGATTAAATATTGATAGAATATTCTTAATAGTACCAATAAATCAATGATTGTGATTTCAACCACTAACTTTCTCACTATTATTATTATAAAGACATAAGTTTACATGTTTATTTTTTTACTTTTACTTTTTACTATGGTGGCTAGGTGATTGCCACTTGTGAGTGATTAGGGTTTCATTTTCTAGGCCAACCTAAACCTTTGGCCTTCACCAGCCACGTTCAAGACACACTGCCTCCTTCCAACCAACTCCTTCC
>JASDQU010504568.1:43365-54231 GCA_032191745.1 Picea mariana | reverse complement strand
ATTATTATAAAGACATAAGTTTACATGTTTATTTTTTTACTTTTACTTTTTACTATGGTGGCTAGGTGATTGCCACTTGTGAGTGATTAGGGTTTCATTTTCTAGGCCAACCTAAACCTTTGGCCTTCACCAGCCACGTTCAAGACACACTGCCTCCTTCCAACCAACTCCTTCCCACTGCTTTCGTCCACCTCTATATGTTTCTCTTTCCCGATGGTTCAGGTTTTGCAAGCCATCTTTATTTAATATTGCTAAATCCAATTTATCCCGAAACAACAATATAACACGTTTGACAATTGCAACTAATTCCAAGACAGTTCTCTTTCCCGACATTTCAAGTTTATTTTAAAATTGTGTTTTATTTTTTAGACAAGCCAAAACCTTTCAACATTCACCAACTACAAATTTATAACTGTGCTAGTATTAAAAAAGTAATGCTAAATTAACATTACTTCATCTTGTATCATGTTTACTAAGTTTAAGTTCAAACCACTTAAAATATGTCAAACATTATCTTAACTTTTATTTTGATATGAAACCAAATAAAATCCCAAACTCGAAACTTACTATAAAATATGAAATGCAAGTAAAAAAATTTAAGAATTTGAAAATTTTTTGAGTTAAATTCATTGGTTTTCCTGCAAGATTAATATATCACTACAGAACCGATTACTATACTCCGTACCAGCCCGAAGAGCAGGGAGATAAGGATTAATTATTTACACCGTTGGATTAAGTGTACGTAAATAATGATAGATAGACCAAAGGGATAATAAACAAATGAGTTAGGATATTATTCAGGGTAAAAAATGGGCATTAATCTGCTTATAATAAAATTTTGTTATTTTCAAAATTTTGGTTGAATTTGCAAAGAAAATCTACCAAATTTTTATTGTTTGCTACACCAATAGCATATTCTTACTCCAAATACATTGTAGCACACCACACTGTTTAAGACTTTAATGTTAAAACTCACAGCTAACCGTTACGAAAATGAACACGCCGCGACGGGCTTTTATTGGGTTAGCCGTTTACAGAGCCTCCTCCTTGTCTATTTCTTGGATTTGCAATACCCTTCCTTGTCTAGAGATTTGATTTGACGAGATAGAATCGAAGATTGAATACTTGCTACATCAGCACCAACATAAACGTATGCAATGGCTGCACACGGAATAAGACAGTAAAGCTAGAAATCACAAGACTATGCTCAGCTTGGAGGACGGAAGGGGACCGGACGGCCTTTTATTGAGTTGGACGTTTGCAGTGCCTCCTCCTTTTCTATTGGGTTGGACGTTTGCAGTGCCTCCTCCTTTTCTATTGAGTTGGACGTTTACAGTGCCTCCTCCTTTTCTACCGGAGTACAACGSCAAGCACTGGATCCACCCGTGGGAGCACATGCATTGTACTGCTAAAACGAAGGGACGAGGGAGAAAGAGCCATATGACACAAAGCAAAAGACAAGGTGGGCGTGTATTACTGGATCCATTTCTTCTTTGGCGATTTGGAAAGATTTAATCCCTTCGAACATTCCAATCTGCGCTATTTCCCGAAACGAGCACCCCATTTTTTCATATTTACTCGGGACTCGGGAGCCCAACCATAAGCACTGTGCATTTCATGGCAGCCAATCACGGGGTCCATTTGTGCCCACATTTTTGTTTCAATAAACTCAGGTGAGACGTCCGGTTGTCTGCACGGAAGATGGTGATGCATTTGCATTTAGCAGCACGCTTGTTGTACCAGCTTCGTACCCGAGCACCAGTTTCCTGATAATATCACAACCAAATGACTCCTTCTCTTTCTCTACCCACTGAGCACATCGGCAAACAGTGGATTCCAGCAGGTGAAGCACATGCAATGTACAATGGAAGACAGAATTAGACAGGAGAAGACGAGAAGGCCGTGCATGTGATCATTCCATGGCTGTTACTCGTTCCATCTCTGCTCGCCTCCATGTGCACAGCAAAGGAAATCACTTCACAGCTTATGCCCCATATATTGTATGAAGCTAACCCCACATATTTCTTTCACCAAAGTCAGGAGATACGTCCGGTTGCGTCCACGGAGAATAGTGATGCATTTGCATTTTGCAGCTAGCTCACTGTACCATCTTCGTACCTGAGCACCATATTCCAGCTATTATGACTATCAAATTCAACCAGGTATCCCCTTATATCAGATCTCCTGTCCCGGTGTGGACTGTTTTGATTGTCTATTATTGTTTCAGTTCTGATAATGTCACTTCCATACCCCAACAAGGAATGTTGCCAATTCAAAAATGCTTGCAGAGTGGCTGAGAACGTTGATGGAACTGAATATCGTAGGACTCAGAGAATTCTAGAATGATGTATTCCTACGATTCAAAGAATTATTGACTGATGCACTTGAATAGCTTTTCATTTTTAGCATGGGTTGTTTCAATCATAGCTCAAGTACTTGACATATATGTTTGGAACGATTTTCTCATGGCAGTATGTTGTAAGCTGAAGAGGGGTAATTGTAAAAATTAGCGACATTGGAATACACAAGTTTGAAAGGATGTTTATTTTGGATAATGCACGACTGGTTATGCTCATAGGCGTTTCCCTATTGGAATTGGTGGATTAATTAACAAAATTTAATGTACACTATTGCTTTTTTTTTATTATCATGTTTACTATTTTATTTTTCATAACATATTAAAAAATTATTTTTAATTTAACAAATCCAAACAAAATTACTTCAATTTTAACATTTATTTTTTCTTTTTAACATTCACCTATTCAATTTTAACATTTATCTGTGGTACGTGGCGTCTCCTTGCCTTACCTCTTTCATTTACCTCTTTACTCATCCTTTTACGTGGCCTATCCTTGTTTTACCTCTTCATTTCCTATTAATGTCTATCATTGAGTTTCCTAAAACTCAATGATAGACATTAATATGAACATATATCTTGGTAGTATACTCACCAGGGAACCGCTAATCTGCTCCACTACCCAGGAAACCCCATAGGGATGCATTTAGGTATGAGAATTCAGTTATTTATTTTTAATATATTTTCTTATAATGGAGATATTATTACAATGGTTTTATGCTAATATGACTAACACCATTTTTTGGATTTTTTTACCTGAGATGATGCCCAAGGGCCCCATGGAGTGGATGAGCAGAGGCTCCCATGGCTATACCCAAGATTGAACTTGCCTTGGCTCAGCTGATGTAGATTATTGATTGTCGAGTTAAAGGTGGTCCATGCAGACTGGATATGAAAGAAACTTGTTCTTTGAAAATTCCAAAGCAAGTTCCCCTATGTGGCTATCCAAGGTTGAGGGTAAGCTTTCCACTACAGACCGGGGATGAAGCGTAGGAGGCAAGGCAACATTTTGTGCCACCTTGAAGTGGCTTTAGTATTGTGTTGTGTGGATTACATTGGCCTTTCTACTCTCTGTTGTAAATATCATGTCGAGATAAGATTAGCCCTGTATTTTTTATTATAAATATTAATGAGTACGGTTTTTTGATAAGCATTTCTGGTATCCATCTAATTCTAAATACTCTACCTCAACGCCATTAAACACAATAACACAACCATTTATTACAAGGCGCGCAGCAATCCAGATCCCCTGGTAAATCTGATACTCCGAAGTCTTGTTATGTGTTTTCTGCTTACCATCTGTTTTCTGAATAATTATTGTTCTTCATTTGGTATTAAACTCGTGAGAGAAAAACTAAGCGTAGGTCACGTTCAGATGAAGACACTGGCAATCCAAAGATGATTCCGTGTGACCATAAGATTACGACAAGATTATTCTCAAGAAAACCATTGACCTCACTATCACAAGACAAGACGAGTTAGCAGTCGAGGAATACAGTCATTATGCACCAAATATATAAAACCAAAAGAAAATCCACATAGAAAAAATGGTACTGGTTGGGAAATAGCATGGATTTTAAAAATCAAATCGAATCCCTTCTAGAATGGTTGGGCTCCATCTTAGTCTTTTTATGACAAGGGAATGAAGATTCCAATTTCCAGCCCCTAAGTGAGGCCATTATTGTGTTTGTCTAATGTTTCTGGGCATATCAGTGAACTGCAATTATTGCGTTTTTCTAATGTTAACTGCCATTATTGGGTTTTTCTATTGTTTTTGGGAATATTAGTGAACTGTCTTTTGACCACTATTTCGACCACTATGGAAATAGTGATTTTAAGTAAGATTGTCATCAGTCCATTGTTGATTTGTATAAGAGTATATGTTTTTTCACAATGTTCAATGTTTCAGATAGGAAAAGAAAATTGCCTCTTTTTATTATTGTAATATATATATATGCCCCCACCGACGCTTGAGCTTACCTCGCTGCATGATACTCGATTAATTCAAAGCTCATTCGATCTATGAAAAATGGATTATATCTTGGAAAAAATGGTTTCAGTTTCTGAATGTAATCATTCTATCTTTTCATATATCGGGAAAATATGCATAAAAGTTACATATTTAGTTAGAAACTCATATATCTTTGAAAAGTAAGTCAAAAATAAAGAAAGGTGAATTTGTACAAGTTGTATATAATAAACTATTTCAGACTAAATGCATATTTTCAATGCACATATAAGTACATGGAAAAGGAACTTTGTAATTTCAGGCTATATGTATATGTAAGAAGGGCTATAAAGTTTTATTTACCAATAATATATATATATATATATATTAATTAACCCTGTATTTTTTATTATAAATATTAACAGTACTATTTTATGATAGCACAAATATTTTTGATAATTTATAAATACCATTAAAATTTGCATCTAAATAAATTTGATATTTCAAAATTTGCATCTCAATAAATTTATATCTCAAAATTTACATTTCAATAGATGTATGTGTAACTATTAAATTTAAATAAGAAGGTTGTTACAATTTCTTCAACAAGCTCTAAAAATTGTCTTTATTTGATGAATTGATTTGAGCATTGATCACTATCATCATTTTGTTTTGTTTTTTAATTAATTAAACATCATAATAGGTGTATTGAGAATTAGTTATGTTTAAGTAATTAAATTTATTCACAAAAAATGAGGTTATTAGGGTAAGGAAAAGATTAGGTTATGGTTATTCCTATTGAAATTAGGGTTAAGTTTATTTGTATTAGAAAATAATCTATAATAAACTAATTTAAATAATAATTTTTTTTTTTTTTTTTTTAGTAAATTAGATAAGAATCCTTCTATTCAATCCAGTAAAAAAGTACAAAGTTATACATTGATTTTCTAAAGGGGAAAGACCCCCCAGAGAGAGAACTGTTAAAAGAGAGACACAAGGAGTGCGTGGGAAAAGCGAGAAGAAACATTACAAGAAAGAGAGAAAGGGCCGGATCATTGTGAAGGTTCCTTTTTGTCTTTTTTCCTATGAACATCAATCCAACCAAAGGAGCTGATAGGCTCGGCCACTTTCACCACCAAAGCCAGATTGTCTAAGGAAATGCCATAATCTTGAGTTGTTGAAGCAGAGGGTGCTTCTTTGTCGTTGTCTGAATTGTCTGATTCATGGGGACGCTTCTAATTCGCTGGAGGGAGGGATGTGGCCATGATTGTGTCATTTGTTTCCTCCTTTTCGAGGGGTGGGTGCACAAGCTTAGCTGTTGAAAATGGAATTAGGACTTCTGAAGCTTCAGGAGTTTGTGCAGAAACTGAGGGCTAGTGTTTTGGGTCTACAGTTGGTTGTTGAGCAAATGATGGAGGTTATGAAGGCATTATAGAAGGCGGAGGGATTGGTTCATCTTTGTGATGCTTCTCGTTGTCAAAGGAAGGGTTTGGGAAGCTTTTGCGAAGTTTTGGGACTTGGTAGCCATTAGCTCTTTTTCGTGCTCCAGGGGTCGAGGAAGGGGTTGGGGATAGAGGACACATTCCCTGGAGGTGCCCTGTTTGTTGACAAGAGTAGCATCTGAAAGTAGTGTTCTCATAATCGACCATCTGCATGTAAGGATCTCCCTCGGTCCAATCAATAAGGATCCTATTTGGAATCCCTTGACTCAGGTCAATTTCAACACATATGCGGGCGAAAGTGATGAAGCCTTTTGATATCCAATCTTTGTTTGCCTTGATAAATTTGCCCAATGTATTACCCAGGGTAGATAAAAAAGATGGAGTATAAAAAATTAGGGGTAGATTGGGTAGCCTTACCCAGACCGGTGTAGTCATGGTTGTCATGGTCAGTGGATTGAAGTTGGGGAACCATATCTGTATGGAAAGACCAAATCTTCCCCAGAACCAAGGACCTTTCTCTAGCACACATTGGCGTTCGGCTTATGTGGAAAAGTTGACAATGAAGAACCCTTTGGTAAAAGGAACAGCTCATGATCTGACACCCTAGTCTTTTTAATCCATTCTCTTAGTGCAAGGGCCAAGGGCCAAAGTTCGTTGAAGTGACAAATGAGGGATTTTGCCTGGTAGATAAAGGCACAGCCATAGACGTGGGGATCTTCGACTTCTGTTGTTGCGGGTTCTGCAGACTATTCCACAATGAAGGTAGAGACAAAAAGATCCTCTGCTCCTGAAGTTTCAGCCTTGGATCCCGAAGGAGAGAAGATCCCTGTTTTCATAGCATGCTTGTAAGAGCTTGGATGAGTGAAGGAAGGTGCTCCTCCATGCAGATGAGAAGTGAGAGAAATTGTTGCATTTCTTATATTCCCATAGTCCCGTAGTATAGAGCCATCCACTACCTACCATCCTTTAAAGATTATTCGTTGAAAACCAGATGGAATACCTGTAGCCTAGTGAACTTAGGTTTTGAGCTCAAAAATGGAATCTGAATCTTGGGCCTGCAAACAAGGAGAAGATCCAGTGATGGTCTTTACAAAAAGAGGGAAGCTTGCCTCAATCGCAAAGCTATCCTCGGTGGGATATTGAGAATGCAGCCTCGATCTTGTATCACCCTTAGCTCAGTTTCTATGACCAAGCGAGGGCTGAGAATCCCCCAAGTGTTGAAGATCCATGAAGTCTCCGATAGCGGAATGGCTCCCGTGCTCTAGATCAAGGCAGCATCAGCAACTAGGTTTTAACACTTGTCGTGCCCACAATCCCTTCTCAGCTCTTATCCGGGCCCAAATGGTTGTTTCTCACATTAGGGTTTCCCTTGATGTTGTTGTTGTTGCTACTGTGTCAGTCGCTAGCTTGCTCGACGAGATACTTTGTTTCTTCCCTCTTGGGGGTGCTGGAAGCTCGACAGAGGCTTCTTCGACAGAGTCTGGCTACGTTTTTGTCTTGGGAGCCTTCTTCGTATGTTGTTGATGCGCCTTCTCGGTTGGTCTCGCCATAACCCTAGTCATTGTGGGAACCAAACAAAATTCTCTTGTTAGACACCTTTAAATTGAAGGACATGGGGGTGGGATTTGATCCACTTATGTGTGCACGGGTCATGATACCATTTGATATAGTATCTCTGGGTGAAACCAGAGAATTGAAACTTGCCCAATGGTGAAAAAATCCTCGCTTTCCACCATTGGATCCAACCCCTTTGGGCATTAAATTGAAGGACATGGGGGTGGGATTTGAGCCACTTATGTGTGCATAGGTCACGATACCATTTGATATAGTATATCTAGGTGCAACCACACGTTCGACCACTACCTTGAGGTGCCCCCATGGCTTCAGGTTAGGCCCTCATGAGAATTGAACCTTGCCCAATGGTGAAAAACTTATCGCTTTCCACCAT
The DNA here is from genome assembly GCA_032191745.1 of Picea mariana. Lineage (NCBI taxonomy): Eukaryota > Viridiplantae > Streptophyta > Pinopsida > Pinales > Pinaceae > Picea > Picea mariana. The sequence continues at coordinate 46,537 of JASDQU010504568.1, read as the reverse complement.
TGGATCCAACCCGATTGGGCAATAATTTAATTTTAATCATAATGTTAAATGTTTAATAGTAATAATAATTTAATAATTTTAGATTTTAATGTGTCCATAGTTTACCAATGTTTTAATGTATTCATATTTTAATGATGTATTTATTAACACTTTTAATGCATAAATGTATTTGTAAATGTATTATTATTTTATTAATGTATTATTTTATTATACTTTAGCAATATATTATTTTATTAATTATTTAATAATGTGTTAATGTATTACTTAATTAATACAATCAATTATTAATGTATGAAATAATTAATAAGTTACTTTATACATTAATTAATGTAAATGAATAATAATAATAATCTAATTTTAAGGTCATAGCCAAGCCACACCAAATTGGTGTACGAGACCCCCTTGCTTGTGGCACAAGGGATCCCCCTCCGCCCAGTGATTTGACTGGTAAAATCTATGGAGGTATACATACTCTACCCCCCTCTCGATTTGAACTTGTGACCTCTTAAGAGGAAACACATGTTCTTAACCATTAGGTCCACTCAGGTTGTATCCATACATTACATTAATGTAATAATGTATTATTGATGTATCCATACTTTAATAATGTATTACTACTTTATTAATGTATTATTTTATCACTATATTAATACTTTATTTTAATCCACTTCAATGATATTAATGTATTATCTTAATAGTGTATTAATGTATCTTAATTCACTTTAATTGTTATTTAATCTTTAAGAAACACTTTAAGTGTGTAAATATGTTTAATCTTGAGAAAGATTGCAATTTTTTTTATTTAAAATTTAAAAATATTTATTAATAAAATAATAGGAATCAACTACATTTTAGTTTTTATATATTTAAATTATATAGGTATTTCTTAATGGAACAATAGTAATAAACTATATTTTAAGTTCTGTATTCTCTTCATTAAATGAGTTTTATTGTAGTGAAATTTACCAATTTCCTTATAATAGTATAACTGATCATGTGCAAAGTTTTAGATGATTTGTTATCAATGTTCTTATGACAAGTATAAATTATTAAATGATTTTTTATCAATATCATTAGAATAAATATAAATCAACTAGATTTAGTATCCATGTCCTTAAAACAAGTATAATTCATCATCTACAAAGTTCTAGATGATTTGCTATCAATATTTTTAAAACAACTCAAAATCATCAATTGCAAAGTTAAAAATGATTTTCTATCAACGTCGTTAGAATAAGTAACATTCTAAGTTGCCTTCTATGCAATGCATCACATCAGCTCACAATTCTTATCTTTGTGACAAATGAAAAAAAAATTTATATTTGTTTTTTAAACTTCGTCAAAACTTCCTTTGTAATGTGTTGAACCTAAACCGACCTTGTCATGTGACAAACATGACCCAACGTTGCAATTTGACAAACAAAATTGGATGTTGCAACATCATGAACATATTAATGATACAATGTGACGAACACAGTAGCATCACAATCTAACAAACATAGTAATGTCACATTGTGTTGAACATAGCCTTGTTGTTGCAATGTGACAGACATAGCCCCACCATCTCAATGTGACGAACATGCCTTATCGTCACATTGTGATGAACATAGCCTTGTCATTGTAATGCCATGAACATAGCCTCATCGTCACAATGCGACACAAATATCATGTACTTGCAATGTGATGAAAATATCCTTTCATCACAATGTGAAAAACATAGCCTTGTTGTCACAATGTGTCGAACATAGCCCTTCGTTGGAATGTAATGAACATAGCCCCACCATCGCAATGTGAAAAACATACACTTATCATCACACTGTGACGAACGTACACTTATCGTCAAACTGTGATGAACATAGCCTTATCATCACACTTGATGAACATAGTCTTGTCATTGCAATGTGATGAGCATAGCCTCATCGTCGTAATATGATGCAAATATATTGCCCTAGCAATGCGATGCAAATATATTCTTGTCACAATGTGACAAACATAGCCATGTTGTCGCTATGTGAAGAACATAGCCTTGTTGTTGTTATGTTTTGAACATACCCTTGTTGTCACAATGTGACAATCATAGTCTTGTCGTTGCTATGTTACGAACATAGTGATGCAGGAGCATCTACGACTTCATCCAGCGAACCAACGCGTGGAAAGAGAAGAACAGCTGGGCAGCGCCAGCACATGCATTTTTGAATTAACTTTGAAAAGATTGTCGCGCTGTCGTTTGAATGGAAGCATTCATATGAAGCGCACTTGTATTGTAATGTAGATAAGAAGGCATTTAATAGTTTTAATGTTGTTAGATAGGAATTAACTGTAGATTAGACAGTTTTGGCTTTCGACAGGGAAAACGGAATATAGGCACCCTCCTTTGTACATTGTAATTCATTCAGATTATTCAGCATTAGCATTGAGAGCAAGCAGAGCAGAGCAGAGAGCTTGTGGAGAACACCCATGTACAGACATTGAATTAAATAGGAAAGCTTTGATTCAATTCCATGGATGTGTTTGATCTCTGTGTGTTGTTGATATTATGCTTTTGCATGTGATTGCATATCAGGTTCGAAACCTGAGAGAATGAGGAGATGAGTTCCAATTGTTTCTCTGTTTGAGCCGGGAGATTCCTACATAGAGTGGAGTCGAATTCCTCCGCATAGAGTGCGTTGAGGAGGCTAAACAGTCGAACTTTTGTTCTCATTGTTGCCCAGAGTGAATTGGGTTGTTCGAGACGTGCAGGTGAGTGCAGGTTGAATTGGAGTCTCAGTAGCAAGTCTGAGAAGAGGAAGGCCGGGTCACAGTGACTGGGGAAGCACAGAACCTGGAGGACTTCAACACTTTGAAAGTGTTGCAGGTGGGGCACAGGCATCGTGCTCAATGTCTCTGGAGGAGTCGGAGAGAATTCAGCTCAGGAGGGATAGTTCTGTGTTCATGTTGTGGGAACAAGCCTGGAAGAGGTTTGAATCAAGGGAAGACTTGGAAACCGGAAGATTCTCAAGAGGAAGAGAATCGACGACTTGAAATTGTTGAGGAAAGGCGCGAAATCCCGCAGACCGTTAGATCGCGGAGGAGTTGTGAGGGAGTTAACTCGCAGGTGCATGGGAGAACCCATTTCCATCGCATATCCGCATATCGATGTTGGTGAGTGCAAGGATCGCATGCACGTCGAAAT
>JASDQU010504568.1:18914-33882 GCA_032191745.1 Picea mariana | reverse complement strand
AAATGGATTTTGCAAGTATCATTTCAATTTCATTAACCTAAATTAACTAGCATCTAGGAGGTAGGGATTTATACAAGTATTTAAGAGAAAAAAATCTTAAATATTTTGTAAGAGAGCATCCAAAACAAACCAGTATCCATAACCCTAGTCAAAAAAAAAAAAATGCTCTCTTCTATCAAGAGGGAATTTTTTCATTATAGAGATTTTTGTAATGAACAAACCCAATTCCCGTTATCACAGATTACTTGTTTTTTTAATACAGGAGAATTATTCTTCATTACTAGATGTTCCTACCAACGAAATCTTTGTAATAAAAATTGATGGTTGTATATATACTAGATCAAGCTTTGATATATATATATATATATATATATATCATTTTTCTTCTAACCCGGTGGGTTAGCTCAAGTGGATGAGTGATGTTGTTTGCTCGAATGAGGTTCCGAGGTTGAATCCCTGGCCAGGAGCTTGTTTAGGGCCTCACTTGATGTCCCCACCGGGATAGGATTGTAATCAGGCCGAATGGTTTACCCCATTTACCATCCACGAAACAAACATTGGCTCTATACCCCTAGGCCCCCACATTCAATTGTTTCAGTGTACACCAAAAAGTGAAATTAATATTCACTAGATTTCCATTAAGTTATTAGATACAAAATTATAATAATAGCGTATCCCCAGCCTCTCTACCATCGAGCCCTGGTCTCTGGACGCATCCTCAGAACAACCACAAAATAAAAATAATAAATGGTTACGTATTCCTTGGAACTTATGGTGACATATTCCTCTATAAATGGTGACGGGTTTCTTTATAAGGAACTTCAACATCGTTTAGTAGTTATTTAAAGAATTTGTTAAGGGTTAGTTCAACATGTTAGTGTCGTTGTTAAAGTTTTATAAACTCTTTTTAAATTAAAGAATATTGTAACATAACCTTCTAAACAATAGTTTTGTTGTCAAACTAGATTCGCAGCCAACTTAAACAACTATACTCTATGATTGGAATGTTTTTAATACAATATTAATTAGAAAAATTAAATAATCATCCATTAATTTGCTAGATAGGGAGCAAGACTGAATATCTTAGTTGTATCAATATTGTAAGTGGTGTCGATGTTGAGTTTCCCCACATTTGGAGAAGAGAGGAATGTGTCAACATCCACATGAAATGGTGGTTTATACTTAGTCTTAAAATCTAAATCAGATGGACATGGCAATGGCATGGAAACCATTAAATAAAAATAATAAATCAGCCTTAAACTCTAAATTGAAACTAGGAAAAAACATGAATCGACTGCATGGAAATTGGCGAAAAAAACATGAATTGAAACAGATGACAAAGGAATCAAACAAAACTGAAAAAATCTCAAAGAGTTAGTTGAAGAGATTGAGGGAATTTGTCTCAGATGGAAGGTTCAAGAGAGGGATGCAAAGGTGGGAAACCAACTATCTGTTGAAGGTGTGTGGAGAAGAGAGCTATATATAGATCAAATATTTACCTATTTCAACACTTTCCTCCTCTATCCCCCTCTATCCATGGTTTGGGATGGTGTCTCAAGTTTGTGTGTGGTCTAATTTTGGGTCATTCATGGTGTGTAGTTTGAGTCTAGGTCAGTCATGTCTGTGTGCAGCCCGAGTCTAGGACAATCATGTCTCTGTGATAGAGAAGGAGACCAGACTGAATTATAGAAAACTGGATCATACGCTGGAGAAAACATCTTTGAGGGAAGGGTAGTTGAGGTGCTTAACAATTTTTGGCTCATGGATATCGGTTGAAGAAATGAAATTGTTACTCCAAACTCCCACTCCATGTATGTATGAATGGATTTGGCTCTCTCTTTTCCATTAGTTTAGCCATGATTAACCTGTAGCTTCTTTATCTTTAAGTAGTTTAACTCCCATGTTTATTGGATTAACCCTTATGTGTATTGGCTCAACCCACCTGTTTCTTATTTATATTAACCCACCTCTGTCTTGCTCATTGTTGGTTTATTAACCCACCTATTTAACAAAAAATTTCTAGCTCTGGCTCTGGCTTTGATTTATTGCTTGCTTGTTTATTAACCCGCCAATTGTTTGTTTATTATTTATCGAATTAACCTAGTCATGTTTGCTGGATTAATCTACCTATTGTTGATTTCAAACCCTCTTCATTGCATGTGTATCAATTCATTAAACGTGGGTTTTTTAAGTCTACCAAACCAGTGCACTGATTAGATGATACTAAAGATAATACTCTACCAAACCAGTGTGGTTTGTGTTCAAAAACTAAGATGGATATATTTTGATGAGAATTTGCACGAACGTTAAATGTGGGTCTTTTAACCTTGTTATTGATTTAACCTGCCATTGGTTTACGCCTCTGCCATTAATTTTGTTTTCATTAGTTTTTTTGTGACTAGGGAATCAATAGCGACGACAGTATCGTACTCGCCTGACACAGGGTTGAATCCCACCGGTTTCCTTATAACCCCTAGGGAGAATCATACCACCCGCAAGAACACCTCCAGATAAATCGAGGTTTGAACTCGTGACCTGCTTAGCATCACAAATGCCTTAACAATGCGTCCACTGGCCACTAGACCAAACCCCAACGGGCTTGTTTTCATTAGTTTAACCTACCCCTCACTTTCTTATTAATATAACCCACCTGTAATACATATCTTTAATTAATTTTAAAAATAACTTCTCATTAATGTTTTTTTTCCATTCTCCAAAGACCTTGGTATTGTTGACCTAGAATGCGAGTTATCAACTACATTTATTAGATGACGATTGATATTTTAGGAAGGCATCATATGAATCCTAATATCCCTTACTATCCATTGATTTATGAGAGATTGGATGGCTCTGATAAATTTAGTTTTTTCTACCCCTTGGTTCCTTTAAGGATTCCCGAGATGCAACAACAACCCTTAGTCTCCAATTGATTCATGTATTCTCGAGGTTTTGAAATGAGCTTACATCATTTCAAGAAATGCAAGATGGAATATTCTCTATTGATATGAGGATTTATCAAATGATGAAGGATCATCATTGTCTCTTATCCCTATTGGACTGCCCTCTATGACATGGATTCATGTTGGACATGACCCATAACCCCTATTTAGTGGGTCATGCCACTCGTTTCCTGAACCTTCTCCATACGAAAGAGAATCCCCTTTGGTTACCTCGTTAAGTGTAGTGTAATTGTAATGTATTTATTGAATGGAATGACTACTATTTGATGTCCCCTCTGTGAGTGTCACAAAATTTGAAAAGTATCATACCTTAATGATATATACTTTGAAAACTTTAAATTCTATCTAATATCATCTCTATGTTTTTTTATTTTTTGGGTTGGTTTTTTTATATAGTCTACCATTATATATTTTAATGTGATAGTAGTTATTTATACGTGTTTTCTAGGCTCCAGGGCCAACATCCTATAGTTGGAGAGAGCCCTAAGCTAAGCCTGTAGGGATTGACCTAATAACCTAATGGATACAAAACCCTCTACAAGCTAGAATCTTGTTGAATTTATTGTAAAGTTCTATTAAAACAATTTTTTGTTAAACTTACTCTACATTCTTTTAGAAAAAACTTTGCTAACCTTATATTACAAATATACATCATTATGAGATTTGTAGTTGCAAATTTTTGAACATTTAACCAACTTGCAATCCGATTTTACTATTTTCAACCACCCTACAAAGAATCACATTATAAACCAAAGAGATTCTAGAAGTAATATCAAAATGCCTCATGAATTAATTTAAAAGTTAGAAAAATGGATATTCTAAAGCTGTTGGTTCCTAATAAAAGAAATATATTTGAAGATGGGAAATAAAATTTATATTGATGGGTCTTCTCCCTATCGCTAATGTAGTAGTAGCCTTGTGATGAAATCATGATAGTGTGTGTTAGTATCTAACTACGTTCTTGATTAAGTGAGTATCCCTAATCCTAAATCCTCCTTGCTTTTACTTTTTTGCTTGAATTTTAAACTTTTACCCTAGGTTTGATTTGCTATGTTTTGCATTTTTTCACTTTGAAATAATTTTCTTAGGTTTTTGAAGGTTTAGGACGTGATTTAATGAGATTTGTCACATCAATGGTCTATTTTACCTTTTAAATTTCATATTTTTTCCAAGTTATGAATGGCGCTACAGGAATAGTGCTTTTCCTGTAGCACTAAGGTAATTATGTTTTGACATGCGCCAGCTAACCTAGATCTTATCATGATTGCGCAAATCATGATTAGAGGACCTGCATGTGCTCCACGATATTTTCTCGAGTTGATGTTGCAGTTTAAACCATTATATGAAAGGGATAAATTTGTACCAGCCAAGACCCGCATCAAATCAAACATGCCCCGATATTATTAAACAACATTTTCACCTGTTATTCTAATATATCGGATGTTGTGTGCAGAGATCTAATTAAAAGGGATTGTTGTTTTCTAACAGTCACAGGTGTTAAATTTATTAGTTCCAAACCACACAGAGTGTTTTACAGAACTGTACCAGTAGCATGGTGTCAAAGAAGAGTGGACAGATCATTAGATTAGAACCTAAGGGCACCGAATTGCTTGAAGCCTACACAAAAATGGCGTAGAGGTTTAAAGACACAGGATGGTTTGATTTTTTCACAACCTTCCAGGGACATGATGAACATGTCTCAATGATCTTCGCATGGAACTTTGATGGTTTTGAAGTTGTGATTGGGAAATTGCTGATGATGGTGAATGAACACTCAATTGCAAGAGCTTGCAAATTTCCAATTGGTGGAAAAAAGAGAACGTGGTTATGGAGTTCTTGAACCAATTCCTGATACCATAAAAACATAACCCTAATTGGAAAAAGGGAATACCACATAGCTGGATCATAAAGGAGTGGCATACTGCTTTGATTATCATTCACAAGTATATCACATGTGAGGGTAGGTTCTCACTGGTTTACATTTATCATATCAGACTATTAATGCACATCAATGGAGATTATCCCCTCAATTTACCCTATTTCATGCTAAAGAGTTTATCAAAAATGTCGAAAAGGGTGAGTCTCACCCTGCTACAGCCAAAGGCGGTCTTTTCCACCAAGTTTTGATAAATACATTGGTTGTCTCTTCTTTTAATGAAGTACAGAGACCCTGGGATTGGCTAATACAGTCTCGAAGTAATGATCCACAACCAAGAAAATCTAAAAAGACCAAAGGGAAGAGATCATCTATACAGAAACAGACTAGTTCAGTCAATGAATTCCCAATTAAAGAAGAAACATATGCAACTAGGGTAACAAGGGCCAGCAAAAGGAAGATGGAAACTCAAAAAATCGGTGTTGATTCCCCTATAGGTAAAGGTCAGGAACAAGCTACTACCGGTAGAGGTAAGAAATCAAAACCTGATGCAGATATTGATATGTTTTCTAATCCAAAGATAAAAATGGAGGTAGATGTGGATGAAGATTATAATGTTAACCCAATTCAATCCACATTCAAGCATAAACAAAAATCAACCATTAAGAAAAGTTCTAAGGGAAAAAAACAAGGGAAGAAACCTAATATTGTGCCTAAATACCCTAGGAGAAACTCCACTAGGGTTGTCAACAAATTCAGGTTAAACTCTAAGGTTATATTTGATTCATTCATCAAAAAAGAGAACCTTACAGTCATAGAGGACAATTCTGAAGATTCAAAAATTGGTATTAAAGAACAAGTAGAGATATATCCATTGAACAGGAATGGAAATGAAGATAAAAACTTGGGGAAGAAACAAGGAAAAGGAAAACAAATTGCTCATTATTCTACAAGACCTATAACAAGAGCCACCAGTAGATCATCAAAAGATGAAGCAATGTGTAAAGGTACATGTGGGGTTTATGATGATAAAGACTATCATTCTGCAGATCCAGATCTCCCAGAGGCCAGGGACTCAGATAGTTCTGATGATTATCATAGCTCATAATTATCCTCTAGATACTAGATCAAACTGAGAAACCCTCAGGTTGCTATAGACCTGAACAAACCTGCACCTGCAGAAGAATTCCCAGAGTTTAAAGTCAAGGTTAGAAGTGATAAAGACAAGATTAAAGATCTCCAGAAAATGGTGAAGCAGTTAAAGAAAGAAAGGGCTCAGGTGGAGCAATGGAGCGCCAGACAACAGAAGAAGATATACAGTTTCAAGAAAAAGAGAAAGGAACAAAAGGCACTACTCAAGGAGTTCTAAGAATCTAATTTCAAATTGTATTGGCACAATATTGTTCTCACAACCAAGCTAAAATAGAGGACCACCAAAGCAAATGCCATCATTATATCATGATAGCCTTATAAAGTTCCTTCCTGGAAAGTTTTGAATTTTTTTATACTCAAGGAGTGAAAGATGATATTTTTTATTTTGACATAATGAATTTTGATAATTCGAATGGATAACCCGGTTAAGATAAATTCCAAATTTTGTGGGATTTGATAAAGTGTTGTAAAAGTGTTTTGGGTTAAGTTGTTGAGCTGTTTGCTATTTTGGAAATGTAAGTGCTCGTTTTGAGTTGATCCTCCTAGAAGATAGGAATTGACCAAATCCTGTTACTAACAGAACACTAGAAAATAGGATTTGTTTCCATTCTCTGTATAGTTAAATAGACAAATGAAAGATTGTATGATGGTCGAAAAGTTGGACACTCAGGGACCTGTTTTGAACTCATTGTAAGACAGATTTATTCTACATTGATACTTAAAGGCAAAGACATGTTGATGGTCAGACTTTCTCTTATTTCATGTTCTATTTCTTTTCTTTCTTGAGATCATTTTTCAATTGCAATGCATTGTTTGCTTGGTCTTAATTAACACAATGAAGATTTTGTTGTTATTTTTATTATCAAGATTTGATTTTCAAGCACATGTTCTTGTTTCTAAATTACATTTTGAGATAAGGAATCCATATGGGGTTAACATATTGAAGACTTCCATATTTCCTCTCTTAATTTTCCTTGTTTTTCTGATCTATTTATGTGGCTACCCTTTAACAAGTCAGTGAGATATCTCTTGTATTTATTCTGAACTTCATGTTTACCTTGAAACCTTGAACCAACTTTCAACCATCCTTTAAAAAAAAAAACAATTCATAAAACCCTTAAAATATTATTGCAATAACCTGATGATGCCCTAACTTTCCCTCTCATAGTCAAGTGAAACTTTAGGAACTAACATCTTTTGGCGTCATTGTCAGGGATGAAGAAACGAAGATATCTTCCCTGGAGAAATGACAAGATTAGATTCATATCTTGATGGTGAACAAGATTTTGGAAATTACATGAGACTGTGAGTTTTTCACCGAGTGACTCCTCTGTGGTAATTCTGTCTCCCAAAAGAGAAGGAAAAGGACCTAAAAATCCTCCAACTTCCTCATCATCTACAAAGAAACCAATTACTAGAAAAAATCTTGATCCAAAGCCTGTTGCAACAGTACCAGACCCTGAAAAATTATTAAGAAAAACTAAAATTATTCTTGGACAATCCTCTCTATCAAAAGGAAAATTTTCTTCAAACAACTCTCAAGGTCAGTCTTCTGAAATTATCAAAATTCAATTAGAGGAAGAAGCAATTACTGAAAGTGAAATTAAACCTGTCATTGAGCCTGTTACAATTTCCTTTCCTTCAACTATCTCAGAACTGAATCTAAATCAATGGAAGTTATTTTTTGAGCTCATTGAAGAGGAACAAGAAAATACTTTGTTTGTAGTTGAAGCTTTGAGAGATTGCAACAAAGATATTAAAAGTGAACCAAAAACACTATCTTCATCATCTCAGTCTTTCTCTTCTGAAGAAATTAAACTAGTTTATTCCTCTTTTGAAAACCCTCTTTTTCTAGGACCATCATCCTGCTCTAGTCCAGAAAAGAAACCTTTGTTTTCTGAAGATCATGAACTACTATCAGCACAACTAAGTTGCTATACACAAGAGACAATTTCTCTTTCTAGATCACCAATTTTTCTTAATCCTAAATATCAAACACCAAAGATAGAAAATATGACTGTAAATAGAATAGATGCAATTGTTACAGCTAGATATGCACCATTAAACCTACCACAAGTTCTATATGCCTTTCCACCAAATGACTATATTAAATATTTTCCAAGATTCAATGAAGAAGGAGGATTTATTGTTGAAGAGAATTTGAATTCTTTGTACAATTTTGCAGACAATTTTAATGTAGAACATACAGATGTGTGGATGAGACTATTTGTGCAGAGTTTAGATGGTGAATAAAGAAAATGGTTCAAGATCCTGCCACCTAATTCAATCGTTGATATTGATGCTTTGGATGACACATTTTTAAGACATTTGAGATAAGAAAGAATATGTATACTACATTACTTAATTTGGTTCTTTAAAAAGGAAACAATGTGAATCAATATCTGATTTTACTAAAAGGTTCAATAAAATGTATAGTAAAATTCCAGATGAGATTAAGCCTTTAGAAACATCAGCCAAAATCACCTTTGCCAATGATGCTGATGCTGAATTTTCTCTCTTACTGAGAGAAAGAAGGTTTTCTACTCTGATCCTGATGCAAGAAGAAGCTATTGAGGTAGAATCTAACATACTAGCAGCAAACAAGTTGAAGTCCAGGGGTGATAGGGATAGGAAAAAATAGAAAGAAGAGCTTCCTTCCTCTTCTCATACAACATCTGATTCTAAGATAGATGAAATGGATAAAATGTTGAAGACATTGAAATCTGAGATGGCCAGGTTGAAAATGGAACAAAAACAACCCAGTAGACCTACACCGGAAGGTGGATATAGAAATCCTATTCAGTTTAGGAGGCCAAATAATGTACCTCAAATCTTACCAAGAGAAAGGAAGAATCAAGAAGATAAAAAAGTTTTGCTTCCTTTCCAAAATAATGCAGTATAAGAGGTGGAAGAAGAAGATGATACTGAATATGACCCTACAATACATCTAAATGATTTAGAATCATCCCTACTCATTTGACACAATAGGATTATGAAGATGCTTTGATATTAAATCAGTTTGAAGAAGGGGATGTTGATGAGGTTATATAGAAGGAACCTAAAAGAAAGAAATATGATATCAAACCTAGATCAAATACACCTAAGGTGAATATACATGTTTCCACAAAGAAGGCCAGTACTCCAGTTAAAACAGGGATCAGTAAAGACAGTACAAGGATTCAAATTGATCAACAATTAAAGCATCCTTCCAAGGTTAGTACTACAGAGTTAAAGGAAACAGAAAAGGTTGTTTCTTCTTTCATCCTAGAACATGAAATCAACAAAATCAAAATTTTTGTACCTCTCATAGAACTAAAGAAAACAAATCCTTTTAGGAAGATTGTTCTCAAGGCTTTACAACGCCCTGCTTAGGTCACATTTTCATATACTATCAACCTTGAAGATGAGAACCCTGCTATAACCATTGGACCTCATATTGAAGACAAAACTATTGCTTCTCCTCCTTTCTACATATCAATAAATATTCATGACAAGATATTGCATAACTTCTTAATGGATTATGGGGCTTCACACAATGTTATGCCAAAAGTGGTAATGGATGAATTAGGGTTAGACATCACTAAACCCTACCTTGATCTATATTCTTTTGACTCCAGAAAAGTTAAATGTCTGGGAGTTATCAAGGACATGGTTGTTACTCTTTCCCAATTACCTATGAAAAGTGTGGTATTGGATGTTATGGTGGCTGACATACCTCCAAAATTTGGAATGCTTCTGTCAAGATCCTGGGCTAAGAAAGTAGGAGGTACTTTACAGATGGATCTCAGTTATGCTACCATTCCTATTTTTGGTGGAGAACATCGGAGATTGTACAGGGAAGTGAGACTTGCTTACTTGGTAAGTGATCATGAAAACCCTTGTAATCATCCTATATATGTTGTAGAATATGAACTTGGCTCTATTTTTCATATTGTTGATCAGATGGAAGAAACATCAATTAGAAGAATAACACATGCAGTTGGAGATAGTGCACAATTTTTTTTTTGGAAAATGTATTTTGATGGGGCTTGTTCAAAAGAAGGTTCCGGCGCTAGGATTGTTTTCATTTCCCCTACCCAAGAAGTCATTCCTATGTCATATAAAATTGAATTTGATACAACCAATAACATCAGTGACTATGAAGCTTTGCTGCTGGGATTGAAAGTTGCTAAAGATATGGGTATAGATAAAATTTATGTTTTTGGAGATTCAGAACTCATTATTCATCATATTAAAAACATTTATCAAACCAAATAGCAAAGGTTAAAAAAATATAGGAATGAAGTGTGGGATTATGTGGATAATTTCTTCTTGGCATTCAACATTACTTTTGTGCATAGGAATTTGAATCAACAGAATGACTCTTTGGTAGTTGCAACCAGTAACTTTAAGACCCCAATGTTTCCTAATTTAAAATTTGAGATTGAAGTTAGACACACACCCTCAATACCAGATAATATAAAAAAATGGAAGTTTTTCAAAGATGATAAGGAGATTTAAAGATTTTTAAAGACTATTGAAGAATTTTCCAACATTTCAATAGATCAGGACAATGAAGAAGATGATGTAGAGGTACATCTTGCAAATGTTCTTCAAGACAATCTTGTTGGGCACAAAATTATTGAATTGAAAACAAATCATTTTCCTAAAGGTTTTCTTCCACTGGAGAGATTGTTTGATCACAATGATGTTTCCAGAAAGGATTTTATTTAGACAGAAGAGACTGATGTAGTGGACTGTGATATTAGTTCTGATTTAAATCCCAGGATGGTTAAATTATCCAGTTTACTGTCAGGAAAATAGAGAGATATATATGTCAATTTGATGAAGCAATATTCAGATGTATTTGCCTGGTCTTATGAAGACCTAAAGGTTTTTGATACAGAGATCATGCAACACACGATTCCTCTGAAGCATGGATCAAACCCTTTTAAGCATAAGTCTAGGAAATTTAATCCTTTGTTGTTACCCATAATAGAAAAAGAGCTGAAAAGGTTGTTGGATGCCAAAATTATAGTGCCACTGAGATACTCAAAGTGGGTAGCTAATATTGTACGTGTCATGAAGAAGAGTGGATAAATAAGGTTGTAATACCCCAAGGACGTGCCCCAATTGTATTATGAATTGTAATATTTTTTATAGGCTGGTGAGCCAAGTTTTGTAAGTTGGTGGTCTTATGTGGTTATTAGGCCAGAGAGACTAAGTGTTAAAGGCCAAGAGCCTGATTTTGTAAATGAAATCATGTAGATTGTTAATAAAATATAAACACCATTGCGTGTGAACCGACCATGATGAAAGAATGATGGGGGACTGAGCTTCCACAGGGATGGGTAAGGGAGAGGGGGCTGAAAGGTTCGGAGAAGGGCTAAGATTAAGAGCTTAAGACCAAATGTTTATGTTTTATCCTAAGTTCCTATAAGGGGGAACGTGTGCAAAATGCGGAGCATGTAGCCCCAGGGAAACAGGTGTCGACCTGAGCGCATGAAGTTAAAAACATAGAAGGGATTCGTGTTGGGGGTTCGACCTCCCATTCTCCATCCTCCGTTTGAACTCGCGGGTGTCGATGATCGACCTCTGTTTCGGTGTTTGTTCTGAGGAATCCTTACTTGAACCGTTAAGTATCTGTGTGGGATCTATGTACACCCTCATGCATCTCCGAAACCAGAACTGTGAATCTATCCTGTGTTGCATGGTTGAGAAACCCAAAATTGCCTGAGTCGTGTTGTGTTATCCTAGTGGGCTATTGTGGCCGCGCAGTTCCTGACCATGTGAGGTTGTTGTTATTGACTATGCATTGCCGAGCCTTGTTGTTGTGTCCTCACTGTGTTGGAATTGGTCAAAAGAACAATTTTCCAAACTTGTGAGAAACTCTCTCTAGGTGAGAGTGTGTGTTGAGTAAGTAAGAACTCCTGGAAGGGGTCTTGTAGCTACTACAAAGCTCTGAGACTTTCGGTTTGGTCTGTTTTTGAAGCCCAGGGCAAGGGAGGTTTAGCAGCCAAAGGTATTTCTTGGTGACAGTGAAGGTGTATACTCCTCGGGTGGGACAGGCATGTGGGGAATGAGAGTCTATGAGTAGTGGGCATAAGTGGCTCCTAGGAGAGAATCCTTCCTCATAAACTATGTGAATTTCATTGACCTTTCCTAGCCTAAGATTCCCTTGCCCGGTGGAGCTTAGTCCCAACACGAGGGTGACCTACTGCTGAGAGTGATCAGCAGCGTGATCTAAGGCTGGGAGGTTCGTGGAAGGTCTACATGTAGTTGGTGGTGTATTACAGTTTCTAATAGAAGTATCATTATGTGTTTTAATTCTGTACTTAATTAAAATGCATGTTCTATGATACTTGTAGTATTATCGTGTATTATGTTGCTAGTTTGAATTGTTGTTAATTATGTTTAAGTCTGTATGACAACAGTAAATATATGTCAAATGTATTAATTGGATTTAATGCTTATTCTTTATAAATAATGCATGTTATATATTTAAGTATGAGAGTGTTTCCGCGAAGTAGCGATTCCTGGCAAGTGGGTTGATGGTCGGGGACGTTACAATATGGTATCATAGCTGAAAAGGATAAGAAAGGGTTGTGATTGGTAGCATTGTCGGCTTGTTGGTGGTCGAGAATGTTACAATCTGGTATCAGAGCATGGTTTCAATGTTGAGCCTGAATGGGTTGGACAAGTGGTCATTGGACCTGAGGTTTCGAGTGGAAATTGTGTTTGGAAGAACCAATTTTGGACCCTAGAATGTTCCTAAGTGGCAAGGGGTTGCTTGGTCGTGTTACAAATCTCAAGAGGTGTAGTGGTATCATAAAACTCCAACCGGTGTGGTATATGGTCACAAGGAGAGAGAGAGAGAGCTCAACACTAGAAGTGTTGGAGCCGTAGGATCTGTTTGGGAGGAAAGGAGATCCCTCATGACCATCAGATATAGAGAAGGTGAAGGAGAGTTATCATGGAAACCTTTCAGGGATTCGAATATCGGGAGAAATGAAGTGTGTTGATGCACGAACTCCTGATACCCGAAACTCTGGAATCCTGAGAAAGATCTACACCGTACATCGGAGGATGAAAACTTGACCGCTGGATCAAGCAATGGTAGATTGTAATTTCATAATTTTGGCAATCAGGAGAAATGAGATGTGCAAATGCACGAACTTCCAATGCTAGAAACTCTGAAACGAAAAGTGAGCAGGGTGGGACTCGATGACATCGCCAATGGTGACATGGAACTTCCTAGATCTGCCACATGCCACCGCTTTAGTTGGTGAAACCCATACCACGTGGGCGCAAAGGGTAAAGTAGATCAAAATTTTGGATTTCGAAAGATTGGGAAGAAAAAAGTGTGGGAACTCTCGAGATCCGAAGTCCCGAAGTCCCAAAAACTTTGAAGACAAAAATACCACAGTGTATATCAGCCATTAGATGTTGGGTAAACATGGACCATTGATCTGTCATTTTCGTGAATTCTGTAATCGAAACTCCAAGGGATAGTTGTCTGTGCTTTGAAAACCCTGAAGGCCGAAAGTCGGGGTAGCACCTAGCGGTCTAGCGTTGGTCACGATTCGTGATCGCATGGGTTGGGGACCAAGAAAATGGGGCTATCACCCGAAAGTTACAAAGCTGAGAAGAGCTCGAAAGATTCGTGAAATCAAAATGTTTTCTTAAATCGGATTGGTTTTGAATGTATGGAATTTGTTAAGGAGATATGGCCTGAAAATTTTTGGTTGTCTTCACATTGTGATTGCAGAAGTTTGACAAGTGCCAGAACCGATTAGAATTGCCATGGAGTGAAAAGAAATGGAAGAGACACAGAATGCTTCCAGTTCATAAAATGAAAGAGAAGGAATGGGGGTCCACTTGGGAGTTGAAGGATCAAACTCTAATGGGCACAAGAAATAGATAGATAAGGAAGGAATTCTGAGGAAGATCATTGAAAAATTGCAAAAAGATGCCCAAACTCGTCGAGTAGATAGTAGAAAGCTCAGGAAAACTCAGGAAAAACAAAGAGATTTCAACATAAATTTGTTAAAGAGTTTGGAGAGAATATAAAAGAAGTTGGATAAGGAGAGTGACTCGAGCAGAACTGGGAGTCACTGAACTTCTGAGGGGAGAAGATCAATGAGTGCTGGTAGACACCATCATCACTCCCAAAGTCGCTCCAAGAGAAGGGCACATACTGTTGGTCACTATAATTGCTAAATTAATTCAAACAACCAAGTGAAACATAAATTATCAACCCAGGGAAGTCTTTTATTTCAAAGATAACCACGCACTATATATGCTCAATTCCAAATGCAACTTACAGTTGTAGTAAAAGAAACTATGCTAATCACACTTGCTTGAATATACTGAAGTTCTGAATTAAATCACAGGAAAGCAACTCCCCTATTGCAGATCTTAAAAATTAATCTAAGAATCCTGGATTACATTACAAATAATACTTGCAATGGGAAAGAACAACTATTCTAAAACCAGAGAACAGGACCCTTACTCTCAATCAAAGACTTCAGTGCTAACACTCTTTTATGAAAACAACAATCAAAAGACAATTAACTCTATCTAACAGAGAACAAGGCTGACTAGTTCCTTCCTTTCTAAGTAGGAGCCTTGAGCCCTATTTCTGTTTTAGCACACTTGTGAGATTGAATTTCACCGAGAATAGGATGGTCTGATCCCTTCCTTTCTGAGCAGGAACCCTGCACCCAATCGCTGGCTAGCACACTGTAGAAGTAAATGAAATCTACAGAAGACAAGGTGTTATGATTCCTTCCTGTCTGAGCAGGAACCTTTAACCCAATCCCTGGCTAGCACACTTGCAGAATTAAATGAAATCTATAGAAGACAAGGTGTTCTGATTCCTTCCTGTCTGAGCAGGAACCTTTAACCCAATCCCTGGCTAGCACACTTGCAGAATTAAATGAAATCTACAGAAGACAAGGTGTTCTGATTCCTTCCTGTCTGAGCAGGAACCTTTAACCCA
>JASDQU010504568.1:0-13640 GCA_032191745.1 Picea mariana | reverse complement strand
TTTGCATGATCTTCTCCATTATTCTGCTTTCTTGGAAGTAAAGATCCTCCAAATGATACTTTTACTTTGTTGATGACTCTCCTTCTTTTGATCCAATATATTCAATGCATCTCTCCAAGAACTGTGTAAAATTTCTGGGGGGTTCTGGAAGGTCCTTTGCTTCGAACAGATAAACCTTTCTCTATATCTTGGAGAGACGGTCTTCAACTCCTTTATCTGCAAACTTTATCGACTGCAGTTTTAAGTTGGGCTCAACTAACAACCTGTCTATTAGGGTGACATCCATTTCTCTTAGTTGTGAAATTTCTATTTGAATTTCACTCAAATTTTCTCTAAAATTTAATTCATGTCTTACAATATTAACCTGTCCCAGAAGTTCTGTACAATTGCCTTTTCCAATGTTTAATGACCTTTTGTCTAAGAGATCAAAAAAATCTTCGCAGTCATCTCTGATTTCTTTGACTATTCTTTTGTTTTCAGTTATGTTGGTTTCCCATAGCTTGAGCATGATGTTGCCTCTGATTTGCTCTGTGGCTGATATTTTCGTAGTTTTGGATGTCTCTTCACTTGTCGAATATATGATTGCCTTTTGGAGAGTAACCCTTGTTGCTTTGGCTTCTTTTTCCTTCAAGATAATATTATCAAAGGCATTATCTGCTTCTTGAAAGTAACTCTGAATAATCTCTATCTTGGAAATCAATTTATGTTGTTCAACTTCTATTTTTGAATGCACTTCCAGTGACTGGGCCTGAAAAGCTTTCAGGTCTATGACCTGACCTTCAATTGCCTTTAATTTTGTTTGTAATTGATTTATGATTTCTTCTTGCATCTGACTTGTCTGCACTCTCTCTTCCAACTCACTGAGGCTTGTTTTCAGGGATTGAATTTCTTGCTTATCCCCGGCTCTGGCCTGGTCCATACCTTTATTTATACCTTCTTCAATCTTTTCTTCATTCTCCTTTAATTGGCCTTGTAGTTTAGAGATCATGAGGTTTCTCTGTCTCATACGTGCTTTCATATTTTCAACAGTGAACTGGTTAGTTGTGGCTAACGCTCCCATAGAACCAGCTACTTCGGTAGCGAAATCTTCTTCCTCTAAATTATGCCCGTCTATTATGATTTTGTGCCTCTTTACCATTGCATTTTCCCTTTGATGCATTTCCTGCTTCAACACTGCCTTTCTCTTGTTACTGAAAAAAATAATTAGATGTAGGAATCTCTTCTCTGGAGTTGGGCTCAAGGTCACTAACATATAGGGTTCCCAACTGGGGGAAACCGAAAGTGGATTGTAATGGAGTCAAAGAGGTGATGGGAGCACCTAGTTATGTAGATCTTACCTCCTCTGTTGCTTTGGGGGTATTTCCATGAATTACAGATGAAGAAGGGAAATCTAGTTTATCAGACACTGGGGGTGTCTTAGACCCTTTTTCCATTCCTAAGTTCTATGCCTTTTGTCCTTCTGTTTTCCGTGGAGACTCTTCGGTCTCTTCTGGAATTCTATTTGTACTTTCTTTATCTTGCCCTCCTGATCCAAAACCTGGGCGTATGTTTCCTTGTTCTAGAGGCTGAGTTGATGCTTCTCCTAGTAATACCCCGGGTAAACCACTTCTCCGATGTTTCTAGAAGTTCAGGAAATTGTCTTGCAAGTCAGGTGACAAAGTTTGAAACCTGGCCAGCACTTCGTCATAACTTATAACTCCTCTGAACATGTCGTCACAAGGGGACTGTTCATGTTTGTATGCTTTCAGATTGTAGTTGACTTGGTGATTACCCACAATTTTATAGGGATCATATTTCTTGTGATCAAGATTCAGTAACTTTATCTCTCCTAATGCGACCACCTCAACCTTGGAATGCCCTAGATTGAGTAGCGAATATTTCCCAATCTGCAAAGGGAAAATAGGCCAAAATCTCTTTTGGGCCATTTTTAGTTCATTCCCGATGCCACCTATTACTATCTGATGAGCCACCTCCCTGCATACCAGTGTATTAGGGAGGGATTGAACATCCGAAAACCCTAATGTAGAAAAAATTTTCTTCTATAAACCAATCAACGACGGCCTTGAGACTTTCCATGACTGACTCAGAAATATGGGGAGGCTCGCAGCCATACAGCATCTGGTGCACCGGAATCACCGGAATCCTTAGCATTTTCTTCCCACAACTTAGAATAATATTCATGAATGGGTTTATTGGAGGTTGGATTCCAACTCCAATTCATCAGAGGGAAAGGGGTCATGAAGCATATGGCATCCATGATGTAGGCGGACATATAGAAGGCCACTGGTTGGCCCTTGGATTTTGCGTTTTGGTACTCTGTTACCTCCTTAGATAAATTTTCTGATAGGATTTTGTCCCAGTTGAAACTAAAACCTTCAGTTGCTTCATGAAGAAGAGGCACCCAAGCTGCAAGGAAATGAGTGGGGCTTTTCTTTCTGAAGAGTCTGCAAAGCATCATGGCTACATAGACCATGTATTCATTTAGTGAAGCTGTGGAATATTTCTCGTCAGTATCGGCCCTGAACTTTGTTGGCACTCCTCACCAGTCTCTAATTATATCAGGGCATGTCTGATCTGCCTCTGCGCATTCCTTTCTTTGGAATTCGGCTATGAATTCAACATTATAAATATACTTAGGATTAGGGGATAGCATGTACATTACTTGTATGTGTTTCGGCCTGAAGGAACCGATGACGACCCCACAGCTGTCCAGAATGCTCCTTGTCTTAGCGTCTACTCTCTCTAAGGCCCAATATATCATGTCATTATATGGCATGAGTCGTGGGCGTGTTGCAATTTTGTGAAGCTCAGACTCCGCTATGTCCCGAAGTTTATTCTTAGAATCATGCGGAAGTTCTTAATTTCGTAATCTAGATTCTCAAAGATTTGCCTCCAAGATTTGATAGAATCAATAGCGTGGGGTGTGGTATCAGCTACGACATCTCCTTCTATACMTGTSTTTTCAGCAGTTCCCTCAACTTTCTTAAGTACCCTCTTAGGTGCCATAGCGTTCGCACTAGATTGAAAACCTGTTTGCAGATGAGAAAATCTATAAGCCTGGATGAACACAGCTCACTCACGATTGTAAAAATGAGAATAAAATTCGAAATACAGAGCCTTTATTTCGTTTAATTTCCTTTAAACAAACGTACTGAGACAGGGGGTAAGACTTTAATGTCTTAATGAAAAAAGATATGTTTATTGATATGCAATTAAGTTCAAAATATCTTTATTCGTCCGTTACAAATATTCTCATATATCGGCGATTTCAAAATGGAGTTTCGAAACAACTGTTTTATGAAACAATGAAATGCGAAACGCGAAAAGGAGTTTAATGATTGTTAATCATGTTTTAGAACGAATTAATTAAAGTTTTAGACTTTGTTTTAGAGTTTATGATTTCGCATTTTGGAGTTTCGGGGATCACACACCCAAGAGATATGTCATATGCAACCCCTGAATTGTGAAATCGTGAAAAGGAGTTTAATGATTGTTAATCGTGTTTTAGAACGACTTAATTAAAGTTTTAGAATTTGTTTTAGAGTTTATGATTTTGCATTTCAGAGTTTCGGGGATCACACACCCAAGAGATATGTCATATGCGACCCCCGAATTGCGAAATCACGATAAGCTTAACTTTGGTGTTAAATCGTTGTATTAACTTTAATTAATCGAGATTTAGAAGTTAATTTCTGGTTTCGGAAATCGAGAATCGGGGTTTCAAGGATCTATATTTCAAAAATGCTTTGTTAACAGGAAACTCAAACTGCGATAGATTTATGATTCATTAATTATGATTAGGGGTTTACTTAATCACGCTTAGAGGGAACTTTATGAAGAACGCGTTAGGACTCGTAACATTCGCTCTTATTATTTCTTTGCAATGAAACCTCTTTCGGGATTCCGGCACCGGGCTTTTGGAGTTGTTGGCTTCGGAATTGGCAACTCTATGAAATGCCGAATCTCGAATAAAAAGAAAACTTTTTTTTTTTTTTAGTTAAGGGCAGCTCCATACTAGAAAAATATGAAGTTTTAGGTTATAGATAAAATGTTTAAACCTTGTTTCAACAATGTCCTTGATGACTCCCAGACATTTAACTTTCCTGGAGTCAAAATAATATAGGTCAAGGTAGGGTTTAGTGATGTCTAACCCTAATTCATCCATTACCACTTTTGGAATAACATTGTGTGAAGCTCCAGAATCCATTAAGAAGTTATGCAATATTTTGTCATGAATATTCAGTGATATGTAGAAAGGAGTAGAAGCATCAGTATTGTCTTCAATATGAGGTCCAGTGGTTATAGCAGGATTCTCATCTTCAAGATTGATAGTATCTGAAAAGGTGACCTGAGCAGGGGTTGTAAAGCCTTGAGAACAGTCTTCCTAAAGGCTTTGTTTTCATTAGTTCGATCAGAGGTACAGAAAGTTTAATCTTGTTGGTTTCATGTTCCAGGCTAAAAGAAGAAACAACCTTTTTTGTTTTCTTTAACTCCGTAGTACTAACCTTGGCAGGTTGCTTTAATGGTTGATCAATTTGAATCCCAGGACTGTCTTTACTGATCCTTGTTTTAACTGGAGTACTGGCCTTCTTTGTGGAAACAGGTATATCCACCTTAGGTGTCTTTGATCTGGATCTGAGATCATATTTCTTTCTTTTAGGTTCTTTCTGGATGACCTCATCAACATCCCCTTCTTCAAACTGATTTAATATCAAGGCATCTTCATAATCTCGTTGTGTCAAATGAGTAAGGAATGATTCTGAATCATTTAAATGTACTGCAGGGTCATCTTCAGTATCATCTTCTTCTTCCACCTCTTCTACTGCATTATTTTGGAAAGGAGGCAAACAAAATTTATCTTCTTCATTCTTCCTTTCTCTTGGTAAGATTTGAGGTACATTATTTGGCCTCCTCAACTTATTTGGATTTTTGTATCCACCTTTTTGTGTAGGTCTACTAGGATGTTTTTGTTCCATTTTCAACCTAGCCATCTCAGATGTCAAGGTTTTCAAAATTTTAGCCATTTCATCCATTTTAGAATCATATGTTGTATGAGAAGAGGAAGGAATCTCTTCTTTCTATTTTTTCTTGTCTCTATCACCTCTAAACTTTAACTTGTCTGCTGCTAGTTTTTTGGATTCTACCTCAATAGTTGCTTCCTGCATCAGGCTCAGAGTAGCAGACCTTCTTTCTCTCAGTAACAAAGAAAATTCAGCATTAAAAGCATTGGCAAAGGTGATTTTGGTTGATGTTTCTGAAGGCTTAATTTCATCTCGAATCTTACTATACATTTTATTGAACCTTTTAGTAAAATCATATATGGATTCACCTTGTTTCCTTTTTAAAAGCACCAAATTCAGTAATGTAATATAAGTAGTCCTTCTTATC
This sequence comes from Picea mariana, assembly GCA_032191745.1. NCBI lineage: Eukaryota > Viridiplantae > Streptophyta > Pinopsida > Pinales > Pinaceae > Picea > Picea mariana. The sequence goes on along the minus strand of JASDQU010504568.1, from coordinate 8,252 downwards.
TCCCCAATGTCTTAAAAAGGTGCTATCCATAGCATCAATATCAGCAATTGAATTAGGTGGCAAGCTCTTGAACCGTTTTCTTGCTTCATCGTCTAAACTCTGCACAAAAACTCTCATCCGAACATCTGCATGATCTACATTAAAATTGTCTGCAAAACTGTAGAAAGAATTTAAATGCTCTTCAGCAGTAACTCCTCCTTCTCCATTAAATCTGGGAAAATATTTCATATAATCATTTGGTGGGAAAGTATACATGACTTGTGGCAGGATTAATGGTGCATATATGGCTGCAGTAATTGCATCCATTCTATTAACAACCATGTTTTCTATCTTTGGTGTTTGAGCTTTAGGAGTAAGCAAAACAAGTGATGTAGAAAGAGAAACTGTCCCTTGTGTGTAGCAACTTAGTTGTGTTGATAATAGTTCTTGATCTTCAGAAAACATAGGTTTCTTTTCTGGACTAGAGCCAGATGATGGTTCCAAAAAAAGAGCGTTTTCAAAAGAAGAATAATGTGGTTTAATTTCTTCAAAAGAGAAATACCGAGATGATGAAGAGAATGCTTCTAGTTCAATTTTAATGTCTTTGTTGTAATCTCTCAAAGCTTCAGCTACAGACAAAGTATTTTCTTGTTCCTCTTCAATGAGCTTAGCAAATAGCTTCCATTGATTTAGATTTAATTCTGAAATTGTTGAAGGAAAGGAAATTGTAACAGGCTCAATGACAAGCTTAATTTCACTTTCAGGAATCACTTCTTCATCTGATTGGAGTTTGATAATTTTAGAAGACTGTCCTTGAGAATTGATTAAAGGCAATTTTCCCTTTGAGAGAGAAGATTGTCCAGGATTGATTTTAGGTTTTCTTAATAATTTTTCACGGTCTGGTACTGCTGCAATAGGCTCTGGATCAGGATTTTCCCTGGTAACTGGTTTCTTTGTAGATGATGAGGAAGTTGGAGGAGTTTTAGGTCCTTTGCCTTCTCTTTTGGGAGCTAGAATTACCACAGAGGAGTCGCCGGGTGAAAAATCACAGTCTCATGTAATTGTCCAAAATCTTGTTCAAAATACCCTGATGATGCCCTAGCTTGCCCAATTCATAAAGTCTTTCATCTATCTATTTAAACTATACAAAATATGACTACAGATATTATTTTCTAGTATGCAGTTAGTAACAGGATTTGGTTAATGTCTATATTCTAGGAGGATCAACTCAAAACGAGCAATTACATTGCCAAAATAGTAAACAGCTCAACAGCTTAACCCAAAACACTTTTACAGCAACTTATCAAATCCCACAAAATTTGGAATCTATCTTGACTGGGTTATCCATTTGAATTATCAAAATCCATTTGGTCAAAATCAAATAGATCATCTTTCACTCCTTGAGTAAAAAGCATCAAAACTTTCAAAACTTTGCATGAAGGAACTTTGTAAGGCTATCATGATATGATGATTGCGATGGCTTTGTTAGTCCTTTGTTTCAGCATGGTTGTGGGCATAATATTGTGCCAATACAATTTGAAATTAGATTCTCGCAACTCCTTGAGCAGTACCTTTTGTTCCTTTCTCTTTTTCTTGAAACCATGTATCTTTTCTTGTTGTCTGGCGCTCCATTGCTCCACCTGAGCCTTTTATTTATTTAACAGCTTCACCATTTTATGGAGTTCTTTAATCTTGTCTTTATCACTTCTAACCTTGACTTTAAACTCTAGGAATTATTCTACAGGTGCAGGTTTGTTCAAGTCTATAGCATCCTGAGGTTTTCTCAGTTTGATCTAGTATCTAGAGGATAATTCTGAGCTATGATCATCATCAGAAATATTTGAATCCTTGGCCTCTGGGAGATCTGGAATCTGATTTGGATCTGTAGAATGATAGTCTTTGTCATAAAAAACCCCACCTGTACCTTTAAACATTGCTTCAGCTTTTGATGACCTAGTGGTTGCTCTTGTTATAGGTCTTGTAGAGTACTGAGCAACTTGTTTGCCTTTTCCTTGTGTCTTTCCCAAGTTTTTATTTTCTTACTTGTCATTTTTTTGTTTATTCTTGATTATGGATTTAATTGGGTTTACATTATATTCTTCATATGTATCTACTTCCATCTTTATTTCAGGATCAAGAAACATATCAATATCTCCATTTGCTTTTGATCTCTTACCTCTACTGGTGGTGGCTTCTTCCCGACCTTTACCTACAGGGGCATCAACAATGATTTGTTGAGTCTGCATCTTCCTTTTACTGGCCCTTGTTACTCTGGTTGCATATGTTTTTTCTTTAATTGGGGATTCATTAACTGTACCACTATGTTTATGTATAATTGATCTCTTCCCTTTGCCTTTTTTAGATTTGTTTGGTTGTGGATCATTACTTAGAGACTGGATTAGCCAATCCCAGGGTCTTTGTACTTCATTCAAAGAAGAGACAACCAATGTCTTTATCAAAACTTGGTGSAAAAGGCTGCCTTTGGCTGTAGYAGGATGAGACTGCACCCTTCTGGACATTTTTTATAAACTCTTTAGCAGGAAATAGGGTAAATTGAGGGGATAATCTCCATTGATGTGCATTAACAGTCTGATATGATAAATGTAAACTAGTGAGAACCTACCCTCACRTGTGATATATCTRTGAATGATAATCAAAGCAGTATGCCACTCCTTTCTGATCCAGCTATGGGGTATTCCCTTTTTCCAATTAGAGTTTTGTTTTTCTGGGATCAAGAACTGGTTCACGAACTCCATTACCACATTTTCTTTTTTCCACCATCTTTCTCCACCAATTGGCAATTTGTAGGCTCTTGCAATTGAGTGTTTAGTCACCATCATCACCAATTTCCCAATCACAACTTCAAAACCATCAAAGTTATGTGCGAAGATCATGGAGACCTATTCATCATGTCCCTGGAAGGTTGTGAAAAACTCAAACCATCCTATGTCTTTAAACTGTTGCACCATTTGTGGGTAGGCTTCAAGCAATTATGTGCCCTCGGGTTCCAATCTAATGATCTGTCCACTCTTTTTTGGCACCATGCTACTGGTACAGTTCTGTAAAAAAATCTGTGCGGTTTGGGACTGGAAACTTTAAAACCTGTGACTGTTAGAAAATAACAATGCCTTTTAATTCAATCTCTGCACACAACATCTGATATATTATAATAATAGGTGATAGTGTCGTTTAATACTATTGAGACGTGTTTGATTTGATGCAGGTCCTAGCTGGTACAACTCGATCCCTTGCATATGATGGTTAAAACTGCAACATCAACCCGAGAAAAGATCGTGGAGAGCATGTAAAGCCTCTAATCACGATTTATGCAATTATGATAAGATCTGGGTTAATTGGCGCATGTCAAAACATAATTATCCTTAGCACCGCATGAATAGTGCCATTCATGACTTGGCAAAAATTTGAAATTTCAAAAGTGAAATAGACAAGTGATGTGACAAATCTCATCAAATCAAGTCCTAAACCTTCAAAAACTTAAGAAAAATATTTCAAAGTGCAAAAATGCAAAACATAGCAAATTCAAGCAACAAAGTATAAGCAGGGAAGATTTAGGATTATGGATACTCACTTAATCAAGAACGAAGTTAGAGACTAACAATGGGTATCAAGCATCTTTGAAGATGAGCCCATTTGAGGCATTATATGGTAGAAAGTGAAATACCCCAGTAAGTTGGGACAACCCAGTAGATAGAGCAGTGGATTGGGCCAAAGCTACTCAGGGAAATGGAAGATCAAATGGTGAAGATTAAATAGAATTTACAGGCTGGCCAAGATAGGCAGTAAAGTTATGCAGATAGGAACATAACTCATAGAGAGTTTAAAGTGGGTGACCATGTATTTTTGAAAGCGAAGTCCAAGAGAAGCTCTTTGAAATTGGGGAGTTGTTCAAAGCTTGCAGCAAGATACTGTGGACCCTTTGAAATCCTAGAAAGGATTGGTCTTGTTGCATACATGTTTGCATTACCTGCATACATGCTTGCATTACCTGCATCCATATGCATTCATAATGTATTCCATGTGTCTTTTCTTAAAAAGTATGTGCCTGATGCTAGTCATATAATTGATTGGGATGTGATTCAAGTGGGGCAAGAAGTAAACCTTCAAGTACAACCTGTGTGGATATGGATCGGAAGGTCAAGCAGATCTAGAATCAAACCATTGGGCTAGTAAAGGTCAAGTAGACATGTTACAATCATGAAGATGCAACGTGGGAATATGAAGATGCCATGCGGAAAGAGTACCCACCTCTTTTTGGAGATTTTTGAATAATTTTACTTGTACATGCATACATAGTGCATCGAGGACAGTGCATAAATAAGGGGGAGGGGAATGTAATACCCCTAGGATGAACCCCAAGATGTAATTGTACACGTAGGTTGGTGAGCCAAGATATTTTGGGCCTAAGTGCCATTGTACATATGTTTGGTGGCCAAAGTGCCTATATGATTTCAAAATATTTGTAATATGTATGATACATATTATTAATAAAATATATCGTTGTTGCATACCAATCAGACAAAAGAGTATGGGGGTACTTAGAAATCCATTAGAGGAAAGGGGGAATATGGTTCTAAGACTAAGAGCTAATCCAAGGGGGATTAAGTCAAGGAAATATTATTTTAATATATTTCCTAAGGTCCAAATCTTAAGATATCTTAGTCTAATTTCCAAGAATGGGGATTGTATACCAAGTGGAACTCATGAAGTTTCATCATGGCAATTGTCTAGATGGGGACATGTAGATATATCGGGAAACTTGGTGTATTTTCCCATCATCTCGTCATTCTTGGGGGATTTATTCTTACACTCCATTGTTCTGCGATATTGATTCACGAACCTTCTCATAATTCCTTGATCAATGTAACATTCATTTCTTACCATGGGTAGGTTACCATTCTATTCTCATATCTGTACGAGGAAAGCTCAGGGAAGCGACTGGTAACAAGAATATCAAGTTTTTTGTACTTTGAAGAAGTGAGTTGTCAAGCCCATGGAAGTCTCTCTCTTGTGAGAGAATTGCCAAAGACGGTTTGTTGGTGTGTTGGCCAATAATTGTAGGGCTCTGATACTTTCTATCTAGATTGTTGCTAAAGCCCTGGAAGGAAAGTGGGGTAGCCAAAGGACTGATGAGCAGATAAGGGCCACACTTTCTAGGGTGGGACAAGCATGTGGGAAATCAGAGTCTGTAAGCTAATTGCAATAGTTGGCACCTTGACCTAAGATTAACTGCTAAGTATAGATCTTAGTCTAGCCTAGGAAGCCTTCCCTGGTGGAATTCTAGCCTCGGCTTGGGGGTGACCTGTTGCTAAAAATTTATGAGCAATAGAGTCTATGTTTGGGAGGAAAGTTTGAGGTCTGCACGCAGTTGGTGATTTACATCAAAGATAAGTGTTCTTATTCATAATTACATGTTTTTTATTGTGTATAATATATTTAATTTGTTGTTGTAATTGTTTATATATTTATGCACGGCTTATATATGTTGTAGAATTGCATGTGTATTCATATGCAAGGAATTTTAAGTTAATGACATGATATTCGAGATATTTCATACTTGTTGATGGTAGGAATTATCATCTTAAGATATCAAAGTCATAAAGGCAATAATTATAAGAAAATTTGTAAGTTTAATGTGACTGAAAAGAAAAGAACTAGTGTCACATGGCCAACTTGTGTGGCTAGGCATGTGACACTGTGGTATCAGAGTCAATTTTTTTTTTTTTAATATGCCTATAACAAGGATTGTTACAATAGGTACCGTATGAATTTATTGATGCTATAGATGTGGGAGATTAGAGTTTGGGACATCTCGAAGATGGTGTTGATGTTTTCAAATTCGGGTCATTGACTTCCAATGCATTTTTGGGGCCCTAAACAATATTTTTTTCATGGTTTTGGGTGATAGTTTCCATAGGATTTTATCATCCATGATTGAAAATTTTATTCCCATCGAGATCTTTCCAACGATCCATTGTTCACCTGAAACAAATTTTGTATGTGATTGTTATGACCTTGACAATGTAACAGTTGAAATATTCTACACATGTCAAAGTGGTGACCATGTTAGTTCACCATAATTCAAATATAGAAAGTTATTAATGGTGGGAAGTTTGCTATAAACTTCTTGAAGCATTGTGGAGGTTTTAATAGGGTTTCAAAACCTTAGACCTGACCCTAATCATAGCTAACAAAATGGGGGAATGGGTTCACTTTTTTACTAGCCGTTGACAATTCCATAGTATGAGTAGGAGTATGAAGGAGATGTAGACACAAAAGAGACATAAGAATATCATAGAGGATTGTAGAAGACTATAGGATTCCATAGCTTTGTAGTGAGCTCATAGAAATTTGTAATTTATATCATAATCTCCATAATATAAGAAGATAGAAGGCATGATCCTTCATTATATTTTAGTTTTCTCGTATTGGTTTCCAGGGTAAATATTTGTATTATATTGTGTGTCTTTTTATATTGTAGTTTATTTCATATGTCATAGTAGTTTAACTTTTGAATAGTGTGATTTTATTTTGTTAAAGAAAAAAATACAAAATAATAGTTGCATAGTCAAGCATAAGATCACTATGATAATTTGAAGTTTAGATTTGTTTTGGAAAGCCAACCATGGAATATTTAAGGCTTTTACATATCAATGGGGGTAAGGGTTGAACGACATCATCATGATTGTGAAAGTGGTGGTGGATGAGAGACACTTATTATATAAAGAGGTAGTGCCATGCTGGTGAAGTGTGGCAGGCAAAGTGGATTTATGGTACAAATTGCTCACACTCAAGAGGACCAAAGTAGGTATCTTGATTGGAGATTTATGCAAGGAATGTTTCAAATTTTGCATGTGCTAGAAGAGGAAGTGTGACTCAACCCTTGTTTCTTTTCTGTGTATGAAATGGCATGACAACGAAGTGACAAATGGGATTGCATGAATGCCAATAGAGGTGATGAGTTGGAGTAGTGGGACATGATCACCATAATGAGCAAGAAAATATAAGCATCCATATGTGGGTACACATCGCACATGAAAAAAGTGATGCTTCACATGTAATGGGACAAAGATATATACCATCAATTATGTTAGGATAAGGTATATTAATAATGGGATGGTGGCCATATATAAAGGAAATATATAGACTAAAGTGATCATTGGATAACATGGCAATGGTTTTTCATGTTGTGAACTAAATAACAAGAAGGGTGAAGATGGTTGTGTTGGCATATGGAAGGATAATGTGGTAGCAACCATTATAGATTGAGTTACCAGGAGTACTTCAAATAGGATTGGTGTTCACAAATGACTATAGGATATGTTGGCCAAGAGTACAAGTGCAAATGTTTACAACAACACTTGATAACGAGTTGCAATATCTCAACACATATGAATTGGGATCTTGATGTAGTTACATTGGAATGCATTTTTTGGGATCCTATCATAGTTACTATTGGTCATATGTGAGATGGAAGCCTACCATAGTTATTCTTGGTCACACATGGGCTAGGAGTATAACGCGATCAATGTTGGTTACTTACAGGCTGTGAGCCTCACATGATTACATTTTTATGTGGATTATATTGAGAATGAAATGAAAGAACACGATATTGCAAAGATAACACAAGATACAATATGGAAAGCAGAGTATACATTGAAAACCAAATTATACCAATGAATCAAATGATGAAAAACATTGCAATGTAAATAGACATACAAAGTGGCTAGAATGGTGGTAGCTTATCTCTAAGAAGGGATGTGATAGCTACACTCATTTGCAAAAATCTCATAATAAGAGGTTGAGACTACATTTTATCATAATGTCAAAAACTATAAGAGGCAAAAACCCTAACATGACAAGTCAAGATAGCAAAAAGAATTTAGGTCCAAGGGAGCCAATTGGTACATTGACTTCCTAGGCCATAACTTTCACTTACAAACTCTATTTTAAGAATTGTTTGGACCTCTACAAAGATTATTCCAATCTCTACATTTTTGGTGGGATAGACATCAAAATCACAAAAAATGCGCGAGAAGGGTTAAAAAATTATGTAGAAAGTTCAAGATCTACAAAAATGTTGTATACATGACAAGGTTTAAGACCATTTTTTAGATGGAAACATAGTTGAATGTTCCCCATGGCATTTAGTTCCCACTTCAGATAGGGAAACTTATGTTGAATCTCGGAATTAGTAAACCACTTTCCCCAGTGAAGTAGTAGCTCTACTTTGACAACTGATAGAGTTGTATGCT